>JBBPBR010000365.1:43986-159361 GCA_037974775.1 Cicer pinnatifidum
CATCCAATAGGTGTGTTTGTGTCATTGGATGATCAATTAGGTCATTTTCGTCCTCCCTAGGCTTATTCTTGTCCAATCAGGGTTTTTAACCAGTCTTGTGCATCCAATAAGTTCATTTGTGTCATTGGATGATCAATTAGGTCATTTTCGTCCTCCCTAGGCTTATTCTTGTCCAATTAGGGTTTTTAAACAATCTTGTGCATCCAATAAGTTGAGTTATGTCATTGGATTCACATTTAGGTCATTTTCGTCCTCCCTAGGCTTATTCTTGTCCAATTAGGGTTTTTAACCAATCTTGTGAATCCAATAGGTGTGTTTGTGTCATTGGATGATCAATTAGGTCATTTTCGTCCTCTCTAGGCTTATTTTTGTCCAATTAGGGTTTTTAACCAATCTTGTGCATCCAATAAGTTTGTTTATGTCATTGAATTAATATTTAGGTCATTTTCGTCCTCCCTAGGCTTATTCTTGTCCAATTAGGGTTTTTACCCAATCTTGTGCATCCAATAGGTGTGTTTGTGTCATTGGATGATCAATTTAAGTCATTTTAGTTCTCCCTAGGCATATTCTTGTCCAATTAGGGTTTTTAACAATTCTTGTGCATCCAATAGGTGTGTTTGTGTCATTGGATGATCAATTATGTCATTTTCGTCCTCCCTAGGCTTATTCTTGTCCAATTAGGGTTTTTAACCAATCTTGTGCATCCAATAGGTGTGTTTGTATCATTGGATGATCAATTAGGTCATTTTCGTCCTCCCTAGGCTTATTCTTGTCCAATTAGGGTTTTTAACCAATATTGTGCATCCAATAGGTGTGTTTGTGTCATTGGATGACCAATTAGGTCATTTTCGTCCTCCCTAGGCATATTCTTGTCCAATTAGGGTTTTTAACCAATCTTGTGCATCCAATAGGTGTGTTTGTGTCATTGGATGATCAATTAGGTCATTTTCGTCCTCCCTAGGCTTATTCTTGTCCAATTAGGGTTTTTAACCAATCTTGTGCTTCCAATAGGTGTATTTGTGTCATTGGATGATCAATTAGGTCATTCTCGTCCTCCCTAGGCTTATTAATGTCCAATTAGGGTTTTTAACCAATTTTGTGCATCCAATGAGTTTGTTTGTGTCACTGAATTAATATTTAGATCATTTTCGTCCTCCCTAGGCATATTCTTGTCCAATTAGGGTTCTTAACCAATCTTGTGCATCCAATAGGTGTGTTTGTTTCACTGGATGATCAATTAGGTCATTTTCGTCCTCCCTAGGCATATTCTTGTCCAATTAGGGTTTTTAACCAATCTTGTGCATCCAATAGGTGTGTTTGTGTCATTGGATGATCAATTAGGTCATTTTCGTCCTCCCTAGGCTTATTCTTGTCCAATTAGGGTTTTTAACCAATCTTGTGCTTCCAATAGGTGTATTTGTGTCATTGGATGATCAATTAGGTCATTCTCGTCCTCCCTAGGCTTATTAATGTCCAATTAGGGTTTTTAACCAATCTTGTGCATCCAATGAGTTTGTTTGTGTCACTGAATTAATATTTAGATCATTTTCGTCCTCCCTAGGCATATTCTTGTCCAATTAGGGTTTCTAACCAATCTTGTGCGTCCAATAGGTGTGTTTGTGTCATTGGATGATCAATTAGGTCATTTTCGTCCTCCCTAGGCATATTCTTGTCCAATTAGGGTTTTTAACCAATCTTGTGCATCCAATAGGTGTGTTTGTGTCATTGGATGATCAATTAGGTCATTTTCGTCCTCCCTAGGCTTATTCTTGTCCAATTAGGGTTTTTAACCAATCTTGGGCATCCGATAAGTTTGTTTGTGTCATTGAATTAATATTTAGGTCATTTTCGTCCTCCCTAGGCATATTCTTGTCCAATTAGGGTTTTTAACCAATCTTGTGCATCAAATAGGTGTGTTTGTGTCATTGGATAATCAATTAGGTCATTTTCGTCCTCCCTAGGCTTATTCTTGTCCAATTAGGGTTTTTAACCAATCTTGTTCATCCAATATGTTTGTTTGTGTCATTGGATGATCAATTAGGTCATTTTCGTCCTCCCTAGGCATATTCTTGTCCAATTAGGGTTTTTAACCAATCTTGTGCATCCAATAGGTGTGTTTGTGTCATTGGATGATCAATTAGGTCATTTTCGTCCTCCCTAGGCTTATTCTTGTCCAATTAGGGTTTTTAACCAATCTTGTGCATCTAATAGGTGTGTTTTTGTCATTGGATGATCAATTAGGTCATTTTCGTCCTTCCTAGGCTTATTCTTGTCCAATTAGGGTTTTTAACCAATTTTGTGCATCCGATAAGTTTGTTTGTGTCATTGAATTAATATTTAGGTCATTTTCGTCTTCCCTAGGCATATTCTTGTCCAATTAGGGTTTTTAACCAATCTTGTGCATCCAATAGGTGTGTTTGTGTCATTGGATGATCAATTAGGTCATTTACGTCCTCCCTTGGCTTATTCTTGTCCAATTTGGGTTTTTAACCAATCTTGTGCATCCAATAACTTTGTTTGTGTCATTGAATTAATATTTAGGTCATTTTCGTCCTCCCTAGGCATATTCTTGTCCAATTAGGGTTTTTAACCAATCTTGTGCATCCAATAGGTGTGTTTGTGTCATTGGATGATCAATTAGGTCATTTTCGTCCTCCCTAGGCTTATTCTTGTCCAATTAGGGTTTTTAACCAATCTTGTGCATCCAATAGGTGTGTTTGTGTCATTGGATGATCAATTAGGTCATTTTCGTCCTTCCTAGGCTTATTCTTGTCCCATTAGGGTTTTTAACCAATCTTGTGCATCCAATAAGTTCATTTGTGTCATTGGATTAACATTTAGGTCATTTTCGTCCTCCCTAGGCATATTCTTGTCCAACTAGGGTTTTTAACCAATCTTGTGCATCCAATAGGTGTGTTTGTGTCATTGGATGATCAATTAGGTCATTTTCGTCCTCCCTAGGCTTATTCTTGTCCAATTAGGGTTTTTAACCAATCTTGTGCATCCAATAGGTGTGTTTGTGTCATTGGATGATCAATTAGGTCACTTTGATCCTCCCTAGGCTTATTCTTGTCCAATAAGTGTTTTTAACCAATCTTGTGCATCCAATAAGTTCATTTGTGTCATTGGATTAACATTTAGGTCATTTTCGTCCTCCCTAGGCATATTCTTGTCCAATTAGGGTTTTTAACCAATCTTGTGCATCCAATAGGTGTGTTTGTGTCATTGGATGATCAATTAGGTCATTTTCGTCCTCCCTAGGCTTATTCTTGTCCAATTAGGGTTTTTAATCAATCTTGTGCATCCAATACGTGTGTTTGTGTCATTGGATGATCAATTAGGCCATCTTCGTCCTCCCTAGGCTTATTCTTGTCCAATTAGGGTTTTTAACCAATCTTGTGCATCCAAATAGTTTTGTTTGTGTCATTGAATTAATATTTAGGTCATTTTCGTCCTCCCTAGGCATTATCTTGTCCAATTAGGGTTTTTAACCAATATTTTGCATCCAATAGGTGTGTTTGTGTCATTGGATGATCAATTAGGTCATTTTCGTCCTACCTAGGCTTATTCTTGTCCAATTAGGGTTTTTAACCAATCTTGTGCATCCAATAAGTTTGTTTGTGTCATTGAATTAATATTTAGGTCATTTTCCTCCTACCTAGGCATATTCTTGTCCAATTAGGGTTTTTAACCAATCTTGTGCATCCAATAAGTTGAGTTGTGTCATTGGATTCACATTTAGGTCATTTTCGTCCTCCCTAGGCTTATTCTTGTCCAATTAGGGTTTTTAACCAATCTTGTGAATCCAATAGGTGTGTTTGTGTCATTGGATGATCAATTAGGTCATTTTCGTCCTCCCTAGGCTTATTTTTGTCCAATTAGGGTTTTTAACCAATCTTGTGCATCCAATAGGTGTGTTTGTGTCATTGGATGATCAATTAGGTCATTTTCGTCCTCCCTAGGCTTATTCTTGCCCAATTAGGGTTTTTAACCAATCTTGTGCATCCAATAAGTTGAGTTGTGTCATTGGATTAACATTTAGGTCATTTTCGTCCTCCCTAGGCTTATTCTTGTCCAATTAGGGTTTTAACCAATCTTGTGCATCCAATAAGTTCATTTGTGTCATTGGATTAACATTTAGGTCATTTTCGTCTTCCCTAGGCATATTCTTGTCCAATTAGAGTTTTAGACCAATCTTGTGCATCTAATAGGTGTGTTTGTGTCATTGGATGATCAATTAGGTTATTTCCGTCCTCCCTAGGCTAATTCTTTTCCAATAAGGGTTTTTAACTAATCTTGTGCATCCAATAAGTTCATTTGTGTCATTGGATGATCAATTAGGTCATTTTCGTCCTCCCTAGGCATATTCTTGTCCAATTAGGGTTTTTAACCAATCTTGTGCATCCAATAGGTGTGTTTGTGTCATTGGATGATCAATTAGGTCATTTTCGTCCTCCCTAGGCTTATTCTTGTCCAATTAGGGTTTTTAACCAATCTTGTGCATCCAATAGGTGTGTTTGTGTCATTGGATGATCAATTAGGTCATTTTCGTCCTCCCTAGACTTGTTCTTGTCAAATTAGGATTTTTAACCAATCTTGTGCATCCAATAACTTTGTTTGTGTCATTGAATTAATATTTAGGTCATTTTCGTCCTCCCTAGGCATATTCTTGTCCAATTAGGGTTTTCAACCAATCTTGTGCATCCAATAGGTGTGTTTGTGTCATTGGATGATCAATTAGGTCATTGTCGTCCTCACTAAGCTTATTCTTGTCCAATTAGGGTTTTTAACAAATCTTGTGCATCCAATAAGTTCATTTGTGTCATTGAATGATCAATTAGGTCATTTTCGTCCTCCCTAGGCTTATTCTTGTCCAATTAAGGTTTTTAACCGATCTTGTGCATCCAATAGGTGTGTTTGTGTCATTGGATGATTAATTAGGGCATTTTCGTCCTCCCTAGGCTTATTCTTGTCCAATTAGGGTTTTTAACCAATCTTGTGCCTCCAATAGGTGTGTTTGTGTCATTGGATGATCAATTAGGTCATTTTCGTCCTCCATAGACTTATTCTTGTCAAATTAGGGTTTTTAACCAATCTTGTGCATCCAATAACTTTGTTTGTGTCATTGAATTAATATTTAGGTCATTTTCGTCCTCCCTAGGCTTATTCTTGTCCAATTAGGGTTTTTAACCAATCTTGTGCATCCAATAAGTGTGTTTGTGTCATTGGATGATCAATTAGGTCATTTTCGTCCTCCCTAGGCATATTCTTGTCCAACTAGGGTTTTAAACCAATCTTGTGCATCCAATAAGTGTGTTTGTGTCATTGGATGATCAATTAGGTCATTTTCGTCCTCTCTAGTCTTTTTCTTGTCCAATTAGGGTTTTTAACCAATCTTGTGCATCCAATAGGTGTGTTTGTGTCATTGGATGATCAATTAGGTCATTTTCGTCCTCCCTAGGCTTATTCTTGTCCAATTAGGGTTTTTAACCAATCTTGTGCATCCAATAGGTGTGTTTGTGTCATTGGATGATCAATTAGGTCATTTTCGTCCTCCCTAGGCTTATTCTTGTCCAATTAGGGTTTTTAACCAATCTTGTGCATCCAATAAGTTCATTTGTGTCATTGGATGATCAATTAGGTATTTTTCGTCCTCCCTAGGCATATTCTTGTCCAACTAGGGTTTCAAACCAATCTTGTGCATCCAATAGGTGTGTTTGTGTCATTGGATGATCAATTAGGTCATTTTCGTCCTCCCTAGGCTTATTCTTGTCCAATTAGGGTTTTTAACCAATCTTGTGCATCCAATAGGTGTGTTTGTGTCATTGGATGATCAATTAGGTCATTTTCGTCCTCCCTAGGCTTATTCTTGTCCAATTAGGGTTTTTAACCAATCTTGTGCATCCAATAACCTTGATTGTGTCATTGAATTAATATTTAGGTCATTTTCGTCCTCCCTAGGATATTCTTGTCCAATTAGGGTTTTTAACCAATCTTGTGCATCCAATAGGTGTGTTTGTGTCATTGGATGATCAATTAGGTCATTTTCGTCCTCCCTAGGCTTATTCTTGTCCAATTAGGGTTTTTAACCAATCTTGTGCATCCAATACGTTGAGTTGTGTCATTGGATTAACATTTAGGTCATTTTCGTCCTCCCTAGGCATATTCTTGTCCAATTAGGGTTTTTAACCAATCTTGTGCATCCAATAGGTGTGTTTGTGTCATTGGATGATCAATTAGGTCATTTTCGTCCTCCCTAGGCTTATTCTTGTCCAATTAGGGTTTTTAACCAATCTTGTGCATCCAATAGGTGTGTTTGTGTCATTGGATGATCAATTAGGTCATTTTCGTCCTCCCTAGGCTTATTCTTGTCCAATTAGGGTTTTTAACCATTCTTGTGCATCCAATAGGTGTGTTTGTGTCATTGGATGATCAATTAGGTCATTGTTGTCCTCCCTAGGCTTATTCTTGTCCAATTAGGGTTTTTAACCAATCTTGTGCATCCAATAGGTGTGTTTGTGTCATTGGATGATCAATTAGGTCATTTTCGTCCTCCCTAGGCTTATTCTTGTCCAATTAGGGTTTTTAACCAATCTTGTGCATCCAATAGGTGTGTTTGTGTCATTGGATGATCAATTAGGTCATTTATCGTCCTCCCTAGGCTTATTCTTGTCCAATTAGGGTTTTTAACCAATCTTGTGCATCCAATAGGTTGAGTTGTGTCATTGGATTAACATTTAGGTCATTTTCGTCCTCCCTAGGCATATTCTTGTCCAATTAGGGTTTTTAACCAATCTTGTGCATCCAATAGGTGTGTTTGTGTCATTGGATGATCAATTAGGTCATTTTCGTCCTCCCTAGGCTTATTCTTGTCCAATTAGGGTTTTTAACCAATCTTGTGCTTCCAATAAGTGTGTTTGGGTCATTGGATGATCAATTAGGTCATTTTCATCCTCCCTAGGCTTATTCTTACCCAATTAGGGTTTTTAACCAATCTTGTGCATCCAATAAGTTGAGTAGTGTCATTGAATTAACATTTAGGTCATTTTCGTCCTCCCTTGGTTTATTCTTGTCCAATTAGGGTTTTTAACCAATCTTGTGCATCCAATAAGTTTGTTTGTGTCATTGGATGATCAATTAGGTCATTTTCGTCCTCCCTAGGCTTATTTTTGTCCAATTAGGGTTTTTAACCAATCTTGTGCATCCAATAAGTTTGTTTATGTCATTGAATTAATATTTAGGTCATTTTCGTCCTCCCTAGGCTTATTCTTGTCCAATTAGGGTTTTTAACCAATCTTGTGAATCCAATAGGTGTGTTTGTGTCATTGGATGATCAATTAGGTCATTTTCGTCCTCCCTAGTCTTATTCTTGTCCAATTAGGGTTTTTAACCAATCTTGTGCATCCAATAGGTGTGTTTGTGTCATTGGATGATCAATTAGGTCATTTTCGTCCTCCCTAGGCTTATTCTTGTCCAATTAGGGTTTTTAACCAATCTTGTGCATCCAATACGTGTGTTTGTGTCATTGGATGATCAATTAGGTTATTTTCGTCCTCCCTAGGCTTATTCTTGTCCAATTAGGGTTTTTAACCAATCTTGTGCATCCAATAAGTTTGTTTGTGTCATTGAATTAATATTTAGGTCATTTTCGTCCTCCCTAGGCATCATCTTGTCCAATTAGGGTTTTTAACCAATATTTTGCATCCAATAGGTGTGTTTGTGTCATTGGATGATCAATTAGGTCATTTTCGTCCTACCTAGGCTTATTCTTGTTTAATTAGGGTTTTTAACCAATCTTGTGCATCCAATAAGTTTGTTTGTGTCATTGAATTAATATTTAGGTCATTTTCCTCCTCCCTAGGCATATTCTTGTCCAATTAGGGTTTTTAACCAATCTTGTGCATCCAATAAGTTGAGTTGTGTCATTGGCTTCACATTTAGGTCATTTTCGTCCTCCCTAGGTTTATTCTTGTCCAATTAGGGTTTTTACCCAATCTTGTGAATCCAATAGGTGTGTTTGTGTCATTGGATGATCAATTAGGTCATTTTCGTCCTCCCTAGGCTTATTTTTGTCCAATTAGAGTTTTTAACCAATCTTGTGCATCCAATAAGTTTGTTTATGTCATCGAATTAATATTTAGGTCATTTTCGTCCTACCTAGGCTTATTTTTGTCCAATTAGGGTTTTTAACCAATCTTGTGCATCCAATAAGTTTGTTTATGTCATTGAATTAATATTTAGGTCATTTTCGTCCTCCCTATGCTTCTTCTTGTCCAATTAGGGTTTTTAACCAATCTTGTGCATCCAATAGGTGTGTTTGTGTCATTGGATGATCTATTTAGGTCATTTTAGTTCTCCCTAGGCATATTCTTGTCCAATTAGGGTTTTTAACCAATCTTGTGCATCCAATAGGTGTGTTTGTGTCATTGGATGATCAATTAGGTTATTTTCGTCCTCCCTAGGCTTATTCTTGTCCAATTAGGGTTTTTAACCAATCTTGTGCATCCAATAGGTGTGTTTGTTTCATTGGATGACCAATTAGGTCATTTTCGTCCTCCCTAGGCATATTCTTGTCCAATTAGGTGTTTTTGTGGCAATGGATGATCAATTAGGTCATTTTCGTCCTCCCTAGGCTTATTCGAGTCAAATTAGGGTTTTTAACCAATCTTGTGCATCCAATAGGTGTGTTTGTGTCATTGGATGATCAATTAGGTCATTTTCGTCCTCCCTAGGCTTATTCTTGTCCAATTAGGGTTTTTAACCAATCTTGTGCATCCAATAGGTGTGTTTGTGTCATTGGATGATCAATTAGGTCATTTTCGTCCTCCCTAGGCATATTCTAGTCCAATTAGGGTTTTTAACCAATCTTGTGCATCCAATAAGTTGAGTTGTGTTATTGGATTAACATTTACGTCATTTTCGTCCTCCCTAGGCATATTCTTGTCCAATTAGGGTTTTTAACCAATCTTGTGCATCCAATAGGTGTGTTTGAGTCATTGGATGATCAATTAGGTCATTTTCGTCCTCCCTAGGCATTTTCTTGTCTAATTAGGGTTTTTAACGAATCTTGTGCATCCAATTGGTGTGTTTGTGTCATTGGATGATCAATTAGGTCATTTTCGTCCTCCCTAGGGTTATTCTTGTCCAATTAGGGTTTTTAACCAATCTTGTGCATCTAATAGGTATGTTTGTGTCATTGGATGATCAATTAGGTCATTTTCTTCTTCCCTAGGCTTATTCTTGTCCAATTAGGGTTTTTAACCAATCTTGTGCATCTAATAGGTGTGTTTGTGTCATTGGATGATCAATTAGGTCATTTTCGTCGTCCCTAGGCTTATTCTTGTCCAATTAGGGTTTTTAACCAATCTTGTGCATCCAATAAGTTCATTTGTGTCATTGGATTAACATTTAGGTCATTTTCGTCCTCCCTAGGCATATTCTTGTCCAATTAGGGTTTTTAACCAATCTTGTGCATCCAATAGGTGTGTTTGAGTCATAGGATGATCAATTAGGTCATTTTCTTCCTCCCTAGGCTTATTCTTGTCCAATTAGGGTTTTTAACCAATCTTGTGCATCCAATAGGTGTGTTTGTGTCATTGGATGATCAATTAGGTCATTTTCGTCCTCCCTAGGCTTATTCTTGTCCAATTAGGGTTTTTAACCAATCTTGTGCTTCCAATAAGTGTGTTTGTGTCATTGGATGATCAATTAGGTCATTTTCGTCCTTCCTAGGCATATTCTTGTCCAATTAGGGTTTTTAACCAGTCTTGTGCATCCAATAGGTGTGCTTGTGTCATAGAATGATCTATTAGGTCATTTTCGTCCTCCCAAGGCATATTCTTGTCCAATTAGGGTTTTTAACCAATCTTGTGCATCCAATAGGTGTGTTTGTGTCATTGGATGATCAATTAGGTCATTTTCTTCCTCCCTAGGCTTATTCTTGTCCAATTAGGGTTTTTATCCAATCTTGTGCATCCAATAAGTTCATTTGTGTCATTGGATGATCAATTAGGTCATTTTCGTCCTCCCTAGGCTTATTCTTGTCCAATTAGGGTTTTTAACCAATCTTGTGCATCCAATAGGTGTGTTTGTGTCATTGGATGATCAATTAGGTCATTTTCGTCCTCGCTAGGCTTATTCTTCTCCAATTAGGGTTTTTAACCAATCTTGTGCATCCAATAGGTGTGTTTGTGTCATTGGATGATCAATTAGGTCATTTTCGTCCTCCCTTGGCTTATTCTTGTCCAATTAGGGTTTTTAACCAATCTTGTGCATCCAATAACTTTGTTTGCGTCATTGAATTAATATTTAGGTCATTTTCCTCCTCCCTAGGCATATTCTGGTCCAATTAGGGTTTTTAACCAATCTTGTGCATCCAATAGGTGTGTTTGTGTCATTGGATGATCAATTAGGTCATTTTCGTCCTCCCTAGGCTTATTCTTGTCCAATTAGGGTTTTTAACCAATCTTGTGCATCCAATAAGTTCATTTGTGTCATTGGGTGATCAATTAGGTCATTTTCGTCCTCCCTAGGCATATTCTTGTCTAACTAGGGTTTTTAACCAATCTTGTGCATCCAATAGGTGTGTTTGTGTCATTGGATGATCAATTAGGTCATTTTCGTCCTCCCTAGGCTTATTCTTGTCCAATTAGGGTTTTTAACCAATCTTGTGCATCCAATAGGTGTGTTTGTGTCATTGGATGATCAATTAGGTCATTTTCGTCCTCCCTAGGCTTATTCTTGTCCAATTAGGGTTTTTAACCAATCTTGTGCATCAAATAAGTTTGTTTTTGTCATTGAATTATTATTTAGGTCATTTTCGTCCTCCCTAGGCATATTCTTGTCCAATTAGGCTTTTTAACCAATCTTGTGCTTCCAATAGGTGTGTTTGTGTCATTGGATGATCAATTAGGTCATTTTCGTCCTCCCTAGGCTAATTCTTGTCCAATTAGGGTTTTTAACCAATCTTGTGCATCCAATAGGTGTGTTTGTGTCATTGGATGATCAATTAGGTAATTTTCGTCCTCCCTAGGCTTATTCTTGTCCAATTAGGGTTTTTAACCAATCATGTGCATCAAATAAGTTCATTAGTGTCATTGGATGATCAATTAGGTCATTTTCGTCCTCCCTAGGCATGTTCTTGTCCAACTAGGGTTTTTAACCAATCTTGTGCATCCAATAGGTGTGTTTGTGTCATTGGATGATCAATTAGGTCATTTTCGTCCTCCCTAGGCTTATTCTTGTCCAATTAGGGTTTTTAACCAATCTTGTGCATCCAATAAGTTTGTTTGTGTCATTGAATTAATATTTAGGTCATTTTCGTCCTCCCTAGGCATATTCTTGTCCAATTAGGGTTTTTAACCAATCTTGTGCATCCAATAGGTGTGTTTGTGTCATTGGATGATCAATTAGGTCATTTTCGTCCTCCCTAGGCTGAATCTTGTCCAATTATGGTTTTTAACCAATCTTGTGCATCCAATAGGTGTGTTTGTGTCATTGGATGATCAATTAGGTCATTTTCGTCCTCCCTAGGCATATTCTTGTCCAATAGGGTTTTTAACCAATCTTGTGCATTCAATAGGTGTGTTTGTGTCATTGGATGATCAATTAGGTCATTTTCGTCCTCCCTAGGCTTATTCTTGTCCAATTAGGGTTTTTAACCAATCTTGTGCATCCAATAAGTTTGTTTGTTTCATTGAATTAATATTTAGGTCATTTTCGTCCTCCCTAGGCTTATTCTTGTCCAATTAGGGTTTTTAATCAATCTTGTGCATCCAATAAGTTCATTTGTGTCATTGGATGATCAATTAGGTCATTTTCGTCCTCCCTAGGCATATTCTTGTCCAATTAGGGTTTTTAACCAATCTTGTGCTTCCAATAGGGGTGTTTGTGTCATTGGATGATCAATTAGGTCATTTTCGTCCTCCCTAGGCTTATTCTTGTCCAATTAGGGTTTTTAACCAATCTTGTGCATCCAATAGGTGTGTTTGTGTCATTGGATGATCAATTAGGTCATTTTCGTCCTCCCTAGGCTTATTCTTGTCCAACTAGGGTTTTTAACCAATATTGTGCATCCAATAGGTGTGTTTGTGTCATTGGATGATCAATTAGGTCATTTTCATCCTCCCTAGGCTTATTCTTGTCCAATTAGGGTTTTTAACCAATCTTGTGCATCCAATAGGTGTGTTTGTGTCATTGGATGATCAATTAGGTCATTTTCGTCCTCCCTAGGCTTATTCTTGTCCAATTAGGGTTTTTAACCAATCTTGTGCATCCAATAGATGTGTTTGTGTCTTTGGATGATCAATTAGGTCATTTTCGTCCTCCCTAGGCTTTTTCTTGTGCAATTAGGGTTTTTAACCAATCTTGTGCATCCAATAACTTTGTTTGTGTCATTGAATTAATATTTAGGTCATTTTCATCCTCCCTAGGCATATTCTTGTCCAATTAGGGTTTTTAACCAATCTTGTGCATCCAATAGGTGTGTTTGTGTCATTGGATGATCAATTAGGTCATTTTCGTCTTCCCTAAGCTTATTCTTGTCCAATTAGGATTTTTAACCAATCTTGTGCATCCAATAGGTGTGTTTGTGTCATTGGATGATCAATTAGGTCATTTTCGTCCTCCCTAGGCTTATTCTTGTCCAATTAGGGTTTTTAACCAATCTTGTGCATCCAATAGGTGTGTTTGTGTCATTGGATGATCAATTAGGTCATTTTCGTCCTCCCTAGGCTTATTCTTGTCCAATTAGGGTTTTTAACCAATCTTGTGCATCCAATAGGTGTGTTTGTGTCATTGGATGATCAATTAGGTCATTTTCGTCCTTTCTATGCTTATTTTTGTCCAATTAGGGTTTTTAAGCAATCTTGTGCATCCAATAAGTTCATTTGTGTCATTGGATGATCAATTAGGTCATTTTCGTCCTCCCTAGGCATATTCTTGTCCAACTAGGGTTTCTAACCAATCTTGTGCTTCCAATAGATGTGTTTGTGTCATTGGATGATCAATTAGGTCATTTTCGTCCTCCCTAGGCTTATTCTTGTCCAATTAGGGTTTTTAACCAATCTTGTGCATCCAATAGGTGTGTTTGTGTCATTGGATGATCAATTAGGTCATTTTCGTCCTCCCTAGGCTTATTCTTGTCCAATTAGGGTTTTTAACCAATCTTGTGCATCCAATAGGTGTGTTTGTGTCATTGGATGATCAATTAGGTCATTTTCGTCCTCCCTAGGCTTATTCTTGTCCAATTAGGGTTTTTAACCAATCTTGTGCATCCAATAGGTGTGTTTGTTTCTTTGGATGATCAATTAGGTCATTTTCGCCCTCCGTAGGCCTATTCTTGTCCAATTAGGGTTTTTAATCAATCTTGTGCATCCGATAAGTTTGTTTGTGTCATTGAATTAATATTTAGGTCATTTTCGTCCTCCCTAGGCATATTCTTGTCCAATTAGGGTTTTTAACCAATCTTGTGCATCCAATAGGTGTGTTTGTGTCATTGGATGATCAATTAGGTCATTTTCGTCCTCCCTAGGCATATTCTAGTCTAATTAGGGTTTTTAACCAATCTTGTACATCCAATAGGTGTGGTTGTGGCAATGGATGATCAATTAGGTCATTTTCGTCCTCCCTAGGCTTTTTCTTGTCCAATTAGGGTTTTTAACCAATCTTGTGCATCCAATAGGTGTGTTTGTGTCATTGGATGATCAATTAGGTCATTTTCGTCCTCCCTAGGCTTATTCTTGTCCAATTAGGGTTTTTAACCAATCTTGTGCATCCAATAACTTTGTTTGTGTCATTGAATTAATATTAATGTCATTTTCGTCCTCCCTAGGCATATTCTTGTCCAATTAGAGTTTTTAACCAATCTTGTGCATCCAATAAGTTGAGTTGTGTCATTGGATTAACATTTAGGTCATTTTCGTCCTCCCTAGGCATATTCTTGTCCAATTAGGGTTTTTAACCAATCTTGTGCATCCAATAGGTGTGTTTGTGTCATTGGATGATCAATTAGGTCATTTTCGTCCTCCCTAGGCTTATTCTTGTCCAATTAGGGTTTTTAACCAATCTTGTGCATCCAATAGGTGTGTTTGTGTCATTGGATGATCAATTAGGTCATTTTCGTCCTCCCTAGGCTTATTCTTGTCCAATTAGGGTTTTTAACCATTCTTGTGCATCCAATAGGTGTGTTTGTGTCATTGGATGATCAATTAGGTCATTGTTGTCCTCCCTAGGCTTATTCTTGTCCAATTAGGGTTTTTAACCAATCTTGTGCATCCAATAGGTGTGTTTGTGTCATTGGATGATCAATTAGGTCATTTTCGTCCTCCCTAGGCTTATTCTTGTCCAATTAGGGTTTTTAACCAATCTTGTGCATCCAATAACTTTGTTTGTGTCGTTGAATTAATATTTAGGTCATTTTCGTCCTCATTAGGCATATTCTTGTCCAATTAGGGTTTTTAACCAATCTTGTGCATCCAATAGGTGTGTTTGTGTCATTGGATGATCAATTAGGTCATTTTCGTCCTCCCTAGGCTTATTCTTGTCCAATTAGGGTTTTTAACCAATCTTGTGCATCCAATAACTTTGTTTGTGTCATTGAATTAATATTTAGGTCATTTTCGTCCTCCCTAGGCATATTCTTGTCCAATTAGGGTTTTTAACCAATCTTGTGCATCCAATAGGTGTGTTTGTGTCATTGGATGATCAATTAGGTCATTTTCGTTCCCCCTAGGCTTATTCTTGTCCAATTAGGGTTTTTCACCAATCTTGTGCATCCAATAACTTTGTTTGTGTCATTGAATTAATATTTAGGTCATTTTCGTCCTCCCTAGGCATATTCTTGTCCAATTAGGGTTTTTAACCAATCTTGTGCATCCAATAGGTGTGTTTGTGTCATTGGATGATCAATTAGGTCATTTTCGTCCTCCCTAGGCTTATTCTTGTCCAATTAGGGTTTTTAACCAATCTTGTGCATCCAATAACTTTGTTTGTGTCATTGAATTAATATTTAGGTCATTTTCGTCCTCCCTAGGCATATTCTTGTCCAATTAGGGTTTTTAACCAATCTTGTGCATCCAATAGGTGTGTTTGTGTCATTGGATGATCAATTAGGTCATTTTCGTCCTCCCTAGGCTTATTCTTGTCCAATTAGGGTTTTTAACCAATCTTGTTCATCCAATAGGTGTGTTTGTGTCAATGGATGATCAATTAGGTCGTTTTCGTCGTCCCTAGGCTTATTCATGTCCAATTAGGGTTTTTAACCAATCTTGTGCATCCAATAGGTGTGTTTGTGTCATTGGATGATCAATTAGGTCATTTTCGTCCTACCTAGACTTATTCTTGTCAAATTAGGGTTTTTAATCAATCTTGTGCATCCAATAACTTTGTTTGTGTCATTGAATTAATATTTAGGTCATTTTCGTCCTCCCTAGGCATATTCTTGTCCAATTAGGGTTTTTAACCAATCTTGTGCATCCAATAGGTGTGTTTGTGTCATTGGATGATCAATTAGGTCATTTTCGTCCTCCCTAGGCTTATTCTTGTCCAATTAGGGTTTTTAACCAATCTTGTGCATCCAATAAGTTCATTTGTGTCATTGGATTAACATTTAGGTAATTTTCGTCCTCCCTAGGGATATTCTTGTCCAATTAGAGTTTTAGACCAATCTTGTGCATCCAATAGGTGTGTTTGTGTCATTGGATGATCAATTAGGTTATTTTCGTCCTCCCTAGGCTTATTCTTGTCCAATTAGGGTTTTTAACTAATCTTGTGCATCAAATAAGTTCATTTGTGTCATTGGATGATCAATTAGGTCATTTTCGTCCTCCCTAGGCATATTCTTGTCCAATTATGGTTTTTAACCAATCTTGTGCATCCAATAGGTGTGTTTGTGTCATTGGATGATCAATTAGGTCATTTTCGTCCTCCCTAGGCTTATTCTTGTCCAATTAGGGTTTTTAACCAATCTTGTGCATCCAATAGGTGTGTTTGTGTCATTGGATGATCAATTAGGTCATTTTCGTCCTCCCTAGGCTTATTCTTGTCCAATTAGGGTTTTTAACCAATCTTGTGCATCCGATAAGTTTGTTTGTGTCATTGAATTAATATTTAGGTCATTCTCGTCCTCCCTAGGCATATTCTTGTCCAATTAGGGTTTTTAACCAATCTTGTGCATCCAATAGGTGTGGTTGTCTCATTGGATTATCAAATAGGTCATTTACGTCCTCCCTAGGCATATTCTTGTCCAATTAGGGTTTTTAACCAATCTTGTGCATCCAATAGGTGTGTTTGTGTCATTGGATGATCAATTAGGTCATTTTCGTCCTCCCTAGGCTTATTCTTGTCCAATTAGGGTTTTTAACCAATCTTGTGCATCTAATAGGTGTGTTTGTGTCATTGGTTGATCAATTAGGTCATTTTCGTCGTCCCTAGCCTTATTCTTGTCCAATTAAGGTTTTTAACCAATCTTGTGCATCCGATAAGTTTGTTTGTGTCATTGAATTAATATTTAGGTCATTTTCATCCTCCCTAGGCATACTCTTGTCCAATTAGGGTTTTTAACCAATCTTGTGCATCCAATAGGTGTGTTTGTGTCATTGGATGATCAATTAGGTCATTTTCGTCCTCCCTAGGCTTATTCTTGTCCAATTAGGGTTTTTAACCAATCTTGTGCATCCAATAAGTTGAGTTGTGTCATTGGATTAACATTAAGGTCATTTTCATTCTCCCTAGGCTTATTCTTGTCCAATTAGGGTTTTTAACCAATCTTGTGCATCCAATAGGTGTGTTTGTGTCATTGGATGATCAATTAGGTCATTTTCGTCCTCCCTAGGCTTATTCTTGTCCAATTAGGGTTTTTAACCAATCTTGTGCATCCAATAGGTGTGTTTGTGTCATTGGATGATCAATTAGGTCATTTTCGTCCTCCCTAGGCTTATTCTTGTCCAATTAGGGTTTTTAACCAATCTTGTGCATCCAATAGGTGTGTTTGTGTCATTGGATGATCAATTAGGTCATTTTCGTCCTTCCTAGGCTTATTCTTGTCCAATTAGGGTTTTTAACCAATCTTGTGCCTCTAATAGGTGTGTTTGTGTCATTGGATGATCAATTAGGTCATTTTCGTCCTCCCTAGGCTTATTCTTGTCCAATTAGGGTTTTTAACCAATCTTGTGCATCCAATAAGTTGAGTTGTGTCATTGGATTAACATTTAGGTTATTTTCGTCCTCCCTTGGCATATTCTTGTCCAATTAGGGTTTTTAACCAATCTTGTGCATCCAATAGGTGTGTTTGTGTCATTGGATGATCAATTAGGTCATTTTCGTCCTCCCTAGGCTTATTCTTGTCCAATTAGGGTTTTTAACCAATCTTGTGCATCTAATAGGTGTGTTTGTGTCATTGGATGATCAATTAGGTCATTTTCGTCCTCCCTAGGCTTATTCTTGTCCAATTAGGGTTTTTAACCAATATTGTGCATCCAATAAGTTTGTTTGTGTCATTGAATTAATATTTAGGTCATTTTCGTCCTCCCTAGGCTTATTCTTGTCAAATTAGGGTTTTTAACCAATCTTGTGCATCCAATAGGTGTGTTTGTGTCATTGGATTAACATTTAGGTCATTTTCGTCCTCCCTAGGCTTATTCTTGTCCAATTAGGGTTTTTAACCCATCTTGTGCATCCAATAAGTTTGTTTGTGTCATTGAATTAATATTTAGGTCATTTTCGTCCTCCCTAGGCATATTCTTGCCCAATTAGGATTTTTAACCAATCTTGTGTATCCAATAGGTGTGTTTGTGCCATTGGATGATCAATTAGGTCATTTTCGTCCTCCCTATGGTTATTCTTGTCCAATTAGGGTTTTTAACCAATCTTGTGCATCCAATAACTTTGTCTGTGTCATTGAATTAATATTTAGGTCATTTTCCTCCTCCCTAGGCATATTCTTGTCCAATTAGGGTTTTTAACCAATCTTGGGCATCTAATAGGTGTGTTTGTCTCACTGGATGATCAATTAGGTCATTTTCGTCCTCCCTAGGCTTATTCTTGTCCAATTAGGGTTTTTAACCAATCTTGTGCATCCAATAAGTTTGTTTGTGTCATTGAATTAATATTTAGGTCATTTTCCTCCTCCCTAGGCATATTCTTGTCCAATTAGGGTTTTTAACCAATCTTGTGCATCCAATAAGTTGAGTTGTGTCATTGGCTTCACATTTAGGTCATTTTCGTCCTCCCTAGGTTTATTCTTGTCCAATTAGGGTTTTTAACCAATCTTGTGAATCCAATAGGTGTGTTTGTGTCATTGGATGATCAATTAGGTCATTTTCGTCCTACCTAGGCTTATTTTTGTCCAATTAGGGTTTTTAACCAATCTTGTGCATCCAATAAGTTTGTTTATGTCATTGAATTAATATTTAGGTCATTTTCTTCCTCCCTAGGCTTCTTCTTGTCCAATTAGGGTTTTTAACCAATCTTGTGCATCCAATAGGTGTGTTTGTGTCATTGGATGATCAATTTAGGTCATTTTAGTTCTCCCTAGGCATATTCTTGTCCAATTAGGGTTTTTAACCATTCTTGTGCATCCAATAGGTGTGTTTGTGTCATTGGATGATCAATTAGGTCATTTTCGTCCTCCCTAGGCTTATTCTTGTCCAATTAGGGTTTTTAACCAATCTTGTGCATCCAATAGGTGTGTTTGTGTCATTGGATGATCAATTAGGTCATTTTCGTCCATCCTAGGCATATTCTTGTCCAATTAGGGTTTTTAACCAGTCTTGTGCATCCAATAGATGTGTTTATGTCATAGAATGATCAATTAGGTCATTTTCGTCCTCCCAAGGCTTATTCTTGTCCAATTAGGGTTTTTAACCAATCTTGTGCATCCAATAAGTTCATTTGTGTCAATGGATTAACATTTAGGTCATTTTCGTCCTCCCTAGGCATATTCTTGTCCAATTAGGGTTTTTAACCAATCTTGTGCATCCAATAGGTGTGTTTGTGTCATTGGATGATGAATTAGGTCATTTTCGTCCTTCCTAGGCTTATTCTTGTCCAATTAGGGTTTTTACCCAATCTTGTGCATCCAATAAGTTCATTTGTGTCATTGGATTAACATTTAGGTCATTTTCGTCCTCCCTAGGCATATTCTTGTCCAATTAGGGTTTTTAACCAATCTTGTGCATCCAATAGGTGTGTTTGTATCATTAGATGATCAATTAGGTCACTTTGATCCTCCCTAGGCTTATTCTTGTCCAATTAGGGTTTTTAACCAATCTTGTGCATCGAATAAGTTCATTTGTGTCATCGGATTAACATTTAGGTCATTTTCGTCCTCCCTAGCCATATTCTTGTCCAATTAGGGTTTTTAACCAATCTTGTGCATCCAATAGGTGTGTTTGTGTCATTGGATGATCAATTAGGTCATTTTCGTCCTCCTTAGGCTTATTCTTGTCCAATTAGGGTTTTTAACCAATCCTGTACATCCAATAAGTTCATTTGTCTCATTGGATTAACATTTAGGTCATTTTCGTCCTCCCTAGGCATATTCTTGTCCAATTAGGGTTTTTAACCAATCTTGTGCATCCAATAGGTGTGTTTGTGTCATTGGATGATCAATTAGGTCATTTTCGTCCTCCCTAGGCTTATTCTTGTCCAATTAGGATTTTTAACCAATCTTGTGCATCCCATAAGTTCGTTTGTGTCATTGGATTAACATTTAGGTCATTTTCGTCCTCTTTAGGCATATTCTTGTCCAATTAGGGTTTTTAACCAATCTTGTGCATCCAATAGGTGTGTTTGTGTCATTGGATGATCAATTAGGTCATTTTCGTCCTCCCTAGGCTTATTCTTGTCCAATTAGGGTTTTTAACCAATCTTGTGCATCCAATAGGTGTGTTTGTGTCATTGGATGATCAATGATGTCATTTTCGTCCTCCCTAGGCTTATTCTTGTCCAATTAGGGTTTTTAACCAATCTTGTGCATCCAATAAGTTAATTTGTGTCATTGGATGATCAATTAGGTCATTTTCGTCCTTCCTAGGCATATTCTTGTCCAACTAGGGTTTT
Organism: Cicer pinnatifidum; assembly: GCA_037974775.1. Lineage (NCBI taxonomy): Eukaryota > Viridiplantae > Streptophyta > Magnoliopsida > Fabales > Fabaceae > Cicer > Cicer pinnatifidum. Next base: position 64,045 of record JBBPBR010000365.1, read on the forward strand.
TAACCAATCTTGTGCATCCAATAAGTTCATTTGTGTCATTGGATTAACATTTAGGTCATTTTCGTCCTCCCTAGGCATATTCTTGTCCAATTAGGGTTTTTAACCAATCTTGTGCATCCAATAGGTGTGTTTGTGTCATTGGATGATCAATTAGGTCATTTTCGTCCTCCCTAGGCTTATTCTTGTCCAATTAGGGTTTTTAACCAATCTTGTGCATCCAATAGGTGTGTTTGTGTCATTGGATGATCAATTAGGTCATTTTCGTCCTCCCTAGGCTTATTCTTGTCCAATTAGGGTTTTTAACCAATCTTGTGCTTCCAATAAGTTGAGTAGTGTCATTGGATTAACATTTAGGTCATTTTTGTCCTCCCTTGGTTTATTCTTGTCCAATTAGGGTTTTTAACCAATCTTGTGCATCCAATAAGTTTGTTTGTGTCATTGGATTATCAATTAGGTCATTTTCGTCCTCCCTAGGCTTATTTTTGTCCAATTAGGGTTTTTAACCAATCTTGTGCATCCAATAAGTTTGTTTGTGTCATTGAATTAATATTTAGGTCATTTTCGTCCTCCCTAGGCATATTCTTGTCCAATTAGGGTTTTTAACCAATCTTGTGCATCCAATAGGTGTGTTTGTGTCATTGGATGATCAATTAGGTCATTTTCGTCCTCCCTAGGCTTATTCTTGTCCAATTATGGTTTTTAACCAATCTTGTGCATCCACAAGGTGTGTTTGTGTCATTGGATGATCAATTAGATCATTTTCGTCCTCCCTAGGTATATTCTTGTCCAATTAGGGTTTTTAACCAATCTTGTGCATCCAATAGGTGTGGTTGTGTCATTGGATGATGAATTAGGTCATTTTCGTCCTCCCTAGGCTTATTCTTGTCCAATTAGGGTTTTTAACCAATCTTGTGCATCCAATAGGTGTGTTTGTGTCATTGGATGATCAATTAGGTCATTTTCGTCCTCCCTCGGCTTATTCTTGTCCAATTAGGGTTTTTAACTAATCTTGTGCATCCAATAAGTTCATTTGTGTCATTGGATGATCAATTAGGTCATTTTCGTCCTCCCTAGGCATATTCTTGTCCAACTAGGGTTTTTAACCAATCTTGTGCATCCAATAGGTGTGTTTGTGTCATTGGATGATCAATTAGGTCATTTTCGTCCTCCCTAGGCTTATTCTTGTCCAATTAGGGTTTTTAACCAATCTTGTGCATCCAATAGGTGTGTTTGTGTCATTGGATGATCAATTAGGTTATTTTCGTCCTCCCTAGGCTAATTCTTGTCCAATTAGGGTTTTTAACCAATCTTGTGCATCCAATAAGTTGAGTTGTTTCATTGGATTAACATTTAGGTCATTTTCGTCCTCCCTATGCATATTCTTGTCCAATTAGGGTTTTTAACCAATCTTGTGCATCCAATAGGTGTGTTTGTGTCATTGGATGATCAATTAGGTCATTTTCCTCCTCCCTAGACTTATTCTTGTCCAATTAGGGTTTTTAACCAATCTTGTGCATCCAATAGGTGTGTTTGTGTCATTGGATGATCAATTAGGTCATTTTTGTCCTCCCTAGGCTTATTCTTGTCCAATTAGGGTTTTTAACCAATCTTGTGCGTCCAATAGGTGTGTTTGTGGCAATGGATGATCAATTAGGTCATTTTAGTCCTCCCTAGGCATATTCTTGTCCAATTAGGGTTTTTAACCAATCTTGTGCATCCAATAGGTGTGTTTGTGTCATTGGATGATCAATTAGGTCATTTTCGTCCTCCCTAGGCTTATTCTTGTCCAATTAGGGTTTTTAACCAATCTTGTGCATCCAATAGGTGTGTTTGTGTCATTGGATGATCAATTCGGTCATTTTCGTCCTCCCTAGGCATATTCTTGTGCAATTAGGGTTGTTAACCCATCTTGTGCATCCAATAGGTGTGTTTGTGTCATTGGATGATCAATTAGGTCATTTTCGTCCTCCCTAGGCTTATTCTTGTCCAATTAGGGTTTTTAACCAATCTTGTGCATCCAATAGGTGTGTTTGTGTCATTGGATGATCAATTAGGTCATTTTCGTCCTCCCTAGGCTTATTCTTGGCCAATTAGGGTTTTTAACCAATCTTGTGCCTCAAATAAGTTTGTTTGTGTCATTGAATTAATATTTAGGTCATTTTCGTCCTCCCTAGGCATATTCTTGTCCAATTAGGGTTTTTAACCAATCTTGTGCATCCAATAGGTGTGTTTGTGTCATTGGATGATCAATTAGGTCATTTTCGTCCTCCCTAGGCTTATTCTTGTCCAATTAGGGTTTTTAACCAATCTTGTGCATCCAATAGGTGTGTTTGTGTCATTGGATGATCAATTAGGTCATCTTCGTCCTCCCTAGGCTTATCCTTGCCCAATTAGGGTTTTTAACCAATCTTGTGCATCCAATAAGTTGAGTTGTGTCATTGGATTAACATTTAGGTAATTTTCGTCCTCCCTAGGCTTATTCTTGTCCAATTAGGGTTTTTAACCAATCTTGTGCATCCAATAAGTTCATTTGTGTCATTGGATTAACATTTAGGTCATTTTCGTCCTCCCTAGGCATATTCTTGTCCAATTAGGGTTTTTAACCAATCTTGTGCATCCAATAGGTATGTTGTGTCATTGGGTGATCAATTACGTCATTTTCGTCCTCCATAGGCATATTCTTGTCCAATTAGGGTTTTTAACCAATCTTGTGCATCCAATAGGTGTGTTTGTGTCATTGGATGATCAATTAGGTCATTTTCGTCCTCCCTAGGCTTATTCTTGCCCAATTAGGGTTTTTAACCAATCTTGTGCATCCAACAAGTTTGTTTATGTCATTGAATTAATATTTAGGTCATTTTCGTCCTCCCTAGGCATATTCTTTTCCATTTAGGGTTTCTAACCAATCTTGTGCATCCAATAGGTGTGTTTGTGTCATTGGATGATCAATTAGGTCATTTTCGTCCTCCCTAGGCTTATTCTTTTCAAATTAGGGTTTTTAACCAATCTTGTGCATCCAATAGGTGTGTTTGTGTCATTGGATGATCAATTAGGTCATTTTCGTCCTCCCTAGGCTTATTCTTGTCCAATTAGGGTTTTTAACCAATCTTGTGCATCCAATAGGTGTGTTTGTGTCATTGGATGATCAATTAGGTCATTTTCGTCCTCTCTAGGCTTATTCTTGTCCAATTAGGGTTTTTAACCAATCTTGTGCATCCAATAGGTGTGTTTGTGTCATTGGATGATCAATTAGGTCATTTTCGTCCTCCCTAGGCTTATTCTTGCTCAATTAGGGTTTTTAACCAATCTTGTGCATCCAATAGGTGTGTTTGTGTCATTGGATGATCAATTAGGTCATTTTCGTACTCCCTGGGCTTATTCTTGTCCAATTAGGGTTTTTAACCAATCTTGTGCATCCAATAAGTTGAGTTGTGTCATTGGATTATTATTTAGGTCATTTTCGTCCTCCCTAGGCTTATTCTTGTCCAATTAGGGTTTTTAACCAATCTTGTGCATCCAATAGGTGTGTTTGTGTCGTTGGATGATCAATTAGGTCATTTTCGTACTCCATAGGCTTATTCTTGTCCAATTAGGGTTTTTAACCAATCTTGTGCATCCAATAAGTTGAGTTGTGTCATTGGATTAACATTTAGGTCATTTCCAACCTCCCTAGGCTTATTCTTATCCAATTAGGGTTTTTAACCAATCTTGTGCATCCAATAAGTTCATTTGTGTCATTGGATTAACATTTAGGTCATTTTCGTCCTCCCTAGGCATATTCTTGTCCAATTAGGGTTTTTAACCAATCTTGTGCATCCAATAGGTGTGTTTGTGTCATTGGATGATCAATTAGGTCATTTTCGTCCTCCCTAGGCAAATTCTTGTCCAATTAGGGTTTTTAACGAATCTTGTGCATCCAATAGGTGTGTTTGTGTCATTGGATGATCAATTAGGTCATTTTCGTCCTCCCTAGGCTTATTCTTGTCCAATTAGGGTTTTTAACCAATCTTGTGCATCCAATAAGTTGAGTAGTGTCATTGGATTAACATTTAGGTCATTATCGTCCTCCCTAGTCATATTCTTGTCCAATTAGGGTTTTTAACCAATCTTGTGCATCCAATAACTTTGTTTGTGTCCTTGAATTAATATTTAGGTCATTTTCGTCCTCGCTATGCATATTCTTGTCCAATTAGTGTTTTTAACCAATCTTGTGCATCCAATAGGTGTGTTGGCGGCAATGGATGATCAATTAGGTCATTTTCGTCCTCTCTAGGCTTATTCTTGTCCAATTAGGGTTTTTAACCAATCTTGTGCATCCAATAGGTGTGTTTGTGTCATTGGATGATCAATTAGGTCATTTTCGTCCTCCCTAGGCTTATTCTTGTCCAATTAGGGTTTTTAACCAATCTTGTGCATCCAATAAGTTGAGTTGTGTCATTGGATTAACATTTAGGTCATTTTCGTCCTCCCTAGGCTTATTCTTGTCCAATTAGGGTTTTTAACCAATCTTGTGCATCCGATAAGTTTGTTTGGGTCATTGAATTAATATTTAGGTCATTTTCGTCCTCCCTAAGCATATTCTTGTCCAATTAGGGTTTTTAACCAATCTTGTGCATCCAATAGGTGTGTTTGTGTCATTGGATGATCAATTAGGTCATTTTCGTCCTCCCTAGGCTTATTCTTGTCAAATTAGGGTTTTTAACCAATCTTGTGCATCCAATAAGTTTGTTTATGTCATTGAATTAATATTTAGGTCATTTTCGTCCTCCCTAGGCATATTCTTGTCCAATTAGGGTTTTTAATCAACCTTGTGCATCCAATAGGTGTTTTTGTGTCATTGGATGATCAATTAGGTCATTTTCGTCCTCCCTAGGCTTATTCTTGTCCAATTAGGGTTTTTAACCAATCTTGTGCATCCAATAGGTGTGTTTGTGACATTGGATGATCAATTAGGTCATTTTCGTCCTTCTTAGGCATATTCTTGTCCAATTAGGGTTTTTAACCTGTCTTGTGCATCCAATAGGTGTGTTTGTGTCATAGGATGATCAATTAAGTCATTTTCGTCCTCCTAAGGCTTATTCTTGTCCAATTAGGGTTTTTAATCAATCTTGTGCATCCAATAAGTTCATTTGTGTCATTGGATTAACATTTAGGTCATTTTCGTCCTCCCTAGGCATATTCTTGTCCAATTAGGGTTTTTAACCAATCTTGTGCATCCAATAGGTGTGTTTGTGTCATTGGATGATCAATTAGGTCATTTTCGTCCTCCCTAGGCTTATTCTTGTCCAATTAGGATTTTTAACCAATCTTGTGCATCCAATAAGTTCATTTGTGTCATTGGATGATCAATTAGGTCATTTTCGTCCTACCTAGGCATATTCTTGTCCAACTAGGGCTTTTAACCAATCTTGTGCATCCAATAGGTGTGTTTGTGTCTTTGGATGATCAATTAGGTCATTTTCGTCCTCCCTTGGCTTATTCTTGTCCAATTAGGGTTTTTAACCAATCTTGTGCATCCAATAGGTGTGTTTGTGTCATTGGATGATCAATTAGGTCATTTTCGTCCTCCCTAGGCTTATTCTTGTCCAATTAGGGTTTTTAACCAATCTTGTGCATCCAATAGGTGAGTTTGTGTCATTGGATTAACATATAGGTCATTTTCGTCCTCCCTAGGCTTATTTTTGTCCAATTAGGGTTTTTAACCAATCTTGTGCATCCAATAGATGTGTTTGTGTCATTGGATGATCAATTAGGTCATTTTCGTCCTCCCTATGCTTATTCTTGTCCAATTAGGGTTTTTAACCAATCTTGTGCATCCAATAAGTTTGTTTATGTCATTGAATTAATATTTAGGTCATTTTCGTCCTCCCTAGGCATATTCTTGTCCAATTAGGGTTTTTAACCAATCTTGTGCATCCAATAGGTGTGTTTGTGTCATTGGATGATCAATTAGGTCATTTTCGTCCTCCCTAGGCACATTCTTGTCCAATTAGGGTTTTTAACCAATTTTGTGCATCCAATAAGTTTGTTTATGTCATTGAATTAATATTTAGGTCATTTTCGTCCTCCCTAGGAATATTCTTGTCCAATTAGGGTTTTTATCCAATCTTGTGCATCCAATAGGTGTGTTTGTGTCATTGGATGATCAATTAGGTCATTTTCGTCCTCCCTAGGCTTATTCTTGTCCAATTAGGGTTTTTAACCAATCTTGTGCATCCAATAAGTTTGTTTATGTCATTGAATTAATATTTAGGTCATTTTCGTCCTCCCTAGGCATATTCTTGTCCAATTAGGGTTTTTAACCAATCTTGTGCATCCAATAGGTGTGTTTGTGTCATTGGATGATCAATTAGGTCATTTTCGTCCTCCCTAGGCTTATTCTTGTCCAATTAGGGTTTTTAACCAATCTTGTGCATCCAATAAGTTCATTTGTGTCATTGGATTAACATTTAGGTCATTTTCGTCCTCCCTAGGCATATTCTTGTCCAATTAGAGTTTTAGACCAATCTTGTCCATCCAATAGGTGTGTTTGTGTCATTGGATGATCAATTAGGTCATTTTCGTCCTCCCTAGGCTTATTCTTGTCCAATTAGGGTTTTTAACCAATCTTGTGCATCCGAGAAGTTTGTTTGTGTCATTAAATTAATATTTAGGTCATTTTCGTCCTCCCTAGGCATATTCTTGTCCAATTAGGGTTTTTAACCAATCTTGTGCATCCAATAGGTGTGTTTGTGTCATTGGATGATCAATTAGGTCATTTACGTCCTCCATAGGCTTATTCTTGTCCAATTAGGGTTTTTAACCAATCTTGTGCATCCAATAAGTTGAGTTGTGTCATTGGATTAACATTTAGGTCATTTTCGTCCTCCCTAGGCTTATTCTTGTCCAATTAGGGTTTTTAACCAATCTTGTGCATCCAATAAGTTCATTTGTGTCATTGGATTAACATTTAGGTCATTTTCGTCCTCCCTAGGCATATTCTTGTCCAATTAGGGTTTTTAACCATTCTTGTGCATCCAATAGGTGTGTTTGTGTCATTGGATGATTAATTAGGTTATTTTCGTCCTCCCTAGGCTTATTCTAGTCAAATTAGGGTTTTTAACCAATCTTGTGCATCCAATAGGTGTGTTTGTGTCATTGGATGATCAATTAGGTCATTTTCGTCCTCCCTAGGCTTATTCTTGTCCAATTAGGGTTTTTAACCAATCTTGTGCATCCAATAGGTGTGTTTGTGTCATTGGATGATCAATTAGGTCATTTTCGTCCTCCCTATGCTTATTCTTGTCCAATTAGGGTTTTTAACCAATCTTGTGCATACAATAGGTGTGTTTGTGTCATTGGATGATCAATTAGGTCATTTTCTTCCTCCCTAGGCTTATTCTTGTCCAATTAGGGTTTTTAACCAATCGTGTGCATCCAATAGGTGTGTTTGTGTCATTGGATGATCAATTATGTCATTTTGATCCTCCCTAGGCTTATTCTGGTCCAATTAGGGTTTTTAACAAAACTTGTGCATCCAATAAGTTCATTTGTGTCATTGGATTAACATTTAGGTCATTTTCGTCCTCCCTAGGCATATTCTTGTCCAATTAGGGTTTTTAACCAATCTTGTGCATCCAATAGGTGTGTTTGTGTCATTGGATGATCAATTAGGCCATTTTCGTCCTCTCTAGGCTTATTCTTGTCCAATTAGGGTTTTTAACCAATGTTGTGCATCCAATAACTTTGTTTGTGTCATTGAATTAATATTTAGGTCATTTTCGTCCTCCCTAGGCATATTCTTGTCCAATTAGGGTTTTTAACCAATCTTGTGCATCCAATAGGTGTGTTTGTGTCATTGGATGATCAATTAGGTCATTTTCGTCCTCCCTAGGCTTATTCTTGTCCAATTAGGGTTTTTAACCAATCTTGTGCATCCAATAAGTTCATTTGTGTCATTGGATTAACATTTAGGTCATATCCATCATCCCTAGGCATATTCTTGTGCAATTAGGGTTTTTAACCAATCTTGTGCATCCAATAAGTTCATTTGTGTTATTGGATTAACATTTAGGTCACATTCGTCCTCCCTAGGCATATTCTTGTCCAATTAGGGTTTTTAACCAATCTTGTGCATCCAATAACTTTGTTTGTGTCATTGAATTAATATTTAGGTCATTTTCGTCCTCCCTAGGCATATTCTTGTCCAATTAGGGATTTTAACCAATCTTGTGCATCCAATAGGTGTGTTTGTGTCATTGGATGATCAATTAGGTCATTTTCGTCCTCCCTAGGCTTATTCTTGTCCAATTAGGGTTTTTAACCAATCTTGTGCATCCAATAAGTTCATTTGTGTCATTGGATTAACATTTAGGTCATTTTCGTCCTCCCTAGTCATATTCTTGTCCAATTAGGGTTTTTAACCAATCTTGTGCTTCCAATAGGTGTGTTTGTGTCTTTGGATGATTAATTAGGTCATTTTCGTCCTCCCTAGGCTTATTCTTGTCCAATTAGGGTTTTTAACCAATCTTGTGCATCCAATAACTTTGTTTGGGTCATTGAATTAATATTTAGGTCATTTTCGTCCTCCCTAAGCATATTCTTGTCCAAATAGGGTTTTTAACCAATCTTGTGCATCCAATAGGTGTGTTTGTTTCATTGGATGATCAATTAGGTCATTGTCGTCCTCCCTAGGCATATTCTTGTCCAATTAGGGTTTTTAACCAATCTTGTGCATCCAATAGGTGTGTTTGTGTCATTGGATGATCAATTAGGTCATTTTCGTCCTCCCTAGGCTTATTCTTATCCAATTAGGGTTTTTAACCAATCTTGTGCATCCAATAGGTGTGTTTGTGTCATTGGAAGATCAATTAGGTCATTTTCGTCCTCCCTAGGCTTATTCTTGTCCAATTAGGGTTTTTAATCAATCTTGTGCATCAAATAAGTTTGTTTGTGTCATTGAATTAATATTTAGGTCATTTTCGTCCTCCCTAGGCATATTCTTGTCCAATTAGGGTTTTTAACCAATCTTGTGCATCCAATAGGTGTGTTTGTGTCATTGGATGATCAATTAGGTCATTTTCGTCCTCCCTAGGCTTATTCTTGTCCAATTAGGGTTTTTAACCAATCTTGTGCATCCAATAAGTTCATTTGTGTCATTGGATTAACATTTAGGTCATTTTCGTCCTCCCTAGGCATATTATTGTCAAATTAGGGTTTTTAACCAATCTTGTGCATCCAATAGGTGTCTTTGTGTCATTGGGTGATCAATTAGGGTATTTTCGTCCTCCCTAGGCATATTCTTGTCCAATTAGGGTTTTTAACCAATCTTGTGCATCCAATAGGTGTGTTTGTGTCATTGGATGATCAATTAGGCCATTTTCGTCCTCCCTAGGTTTATTTTTGTCCAATTAGGGTTTTTAACCAATCTTGTGCATCCAATAGGTGTGTTTGTGTCATTGGATGATCAATTAGGTCATTTTCGTCCTCCCTAGGCTTATTCTTGTCCAATTAGGGTTTTTAACCAATCTTGTGCATCCAATAAGTTCATTTGTGTCATTGGATTAACATTTAGGTCATTTTCGTCCTCCCTAGGCATATTCTTTACCAATTAGGGTTTTTAACCAATCTTGTGCATCCAATAGGTGTGTTTGTGTCATTGGATGATCAATTAGGTCATTTTCGTCCTCCCTAGGCTTATTCTTGTCCAATTAGGGTTTTTAACCAATCTTGTGCATCCAATAGGTGTGTTTCTATCATTGGATGATCAATTAGGTCATTTTCGTACTCCCTAGGCTTATTCTTGTCCAATTAGGGTTTTTAACCAATCTTGTGCATCCAATAAGTTCATTTGTGTCATTGGATTAACATTTAGGTCATTTTCGTCCTCCCTAGGCATATTCTTGTCCAACTAGGGGTTTAAACCAATCTTATGCATCCAATAGGTGTGTTTGTCTCATTGGATGATCAATTAGGTCATTTTCGTCATCCCTAGGCTTATTCATGTCGAATTAGGGTTTTTAACCAATCTTGTGCATCCAATAAGTTTGTTTGTGTCATTGAATTAATATTTAGGTCATTTTCGTCCTCCCTAGGCATATTCTTGTCCAATTAGGGTTTTTAACCAATCTTGTGCATCCAATAGGTGTGTTTGTGTCATTGGATGATCAATTAGGTCATTTTCGTCCTCCCTAGGCTTATTCTTGTCCAATTAGGGTTTTTAACCAATCTTGTGCATCCAATAACTTTGTTTGTGTCATTGAATTAATATTTAGGTAATTTTCCTCCTCCCTAGGCATATTCTTGTCCAATTAGGGTTTTTATCCAATCTTCTGCCTCCAATAGGTTTGTTTGTGTCATTGGATGATCAATTAGGTCATTTTCGTCCTCCCTAGGCTTATTCTTGTCCAATTAGGGTTTTTAACCAATCTTGTGCATCCAATAAGTTCATTTGTGTCATTGGATTAACATTTAGGTCATTTTCGTCCTCCCTAGGCATATTCTTGTCCAATTAGGGTTTTTAACCAATCTTGTGCTTCCAATAGGTGTGTTTGTTATATTGGATGATCAATTAGGTCATTTCCGTCCTCCCTAGGCTTATTCTTGTCCAATTAGGGTTTTTAACCAATCTGGTGCATCCAATAAGTTTGTTTATGTCATTGAATTAATATTTAGGTCATTTTCGTCCTCCCTAGGTATATTCTTGTCCAATTAGGGTTTTTATACAAATCTTGTGCATCCAATAGGTGTGTTTGTGTCATTGGATGATCAATTAGGTCATTTTCGTCCTCCCTAGGCATATTCTTGTCCGATTAGGGTTTTTAACCAATTTTGTGCATCCAATAAGTTTGTTTATGTCATTGAATTAATATTTAGGTCATTTTCGTCCTCCCTAGGCATATTCTTGTCCAATTAGGGTTTTTAACCAATCTTGTGCATCCAATAGGTGTGTTTGTGTCATTGGATGATCAATTAGGTCATTTTCGTCCTCCCTAGGCTTATTCTTGTCCAATTAGGGTTTTTAACCAATCTTGTGCATCCAATAAGTTCTTTTGTGTCATTGGATTAACATTTAGGTCATTTTCATCCTCCCTAGGCATATTCTTGTCCAATTAGGGTTTTTAACCAATCTTGTGCATCCAATAGGTGTGTTTGTGTCATTGGATGATCAATTAGGTCATTTTCTTCCTCCCTATGCTTATTCTTGTCCAATTAGGGTTTTTAACCAATCTTGTGTATCCAATAAGTTTGTTTGTTTCATTGAATTAATATTTAGGTCATTTTCGTCCTCCCTAGGCTTAATCTTGTCCAATAAGGGTTTTTAACCAATCTTGTGCATCCAATAAGTTCATTTGTGTCATTGCATGATCAATTAGGTCATTTTCGTCCTCCCTAGGCTTATTCATGTCCAATTAGGGTTTTTAACCAATCTTGTGCATCCAATAAGTTCATTTGTGTCATTGGATTAACATTTAGGTCATTTTCGTCCTCCCTAGGCTTATTCTTGTCCAATTAGGGTTTTTAACCAATCTTGTGCATCCAATAGGTGTGTTTGTGTCATTGGATGATCAATTAGGTCATTTTCGTCCTCCCTAGGCATATTCTTGTCCAATTAGGGTTTTTAACCAATCTTGTGCATCCAATAGGTTTGTTTGTGTCATTGGATGAACAATTAGGTCATTTTCGTCCTCCCTAGGCTTATTCTTGTCCAATTAGGGTTTTTAACCAATCTTGTGCATCCAATAAGTTGAGTTGTGTCATTGGATTAACATTTAGGTCATTTTCATTCTCCCTAGGCTTATTATTGTCGAATTAGGTTTTTAACCATTCTTGTGCATCCAATAAGTTTATTTGTGTCATAGGATGATCAATCAGGTCATTTTCCTCCTCCCTAGGCTTATTCTTGTCCAATTAGGGTCTTTAACCAATCTTGTGCATCCAATAACTTTGTTTGTGTCATTGAATTAATATTTAGGTCATTTTCGTCCTCCCTAGGCATATTCTTGTCCAATTAGGGTTTTTAACCAATCTTGTGCATCCAATAGGTGTGTTTGTGTCATTGGATGATCAATTAGGTCATTTTCGTCCTCCCTAGGCTTATTCTTGTCCAATTAGGGTTTTTAACCAATCTTGTGCATCCAATAAGTTCATTTGTGTCATTGGATTAACATTTAGGTCATTTTCGTCCTCCCTAGGCATATTCTTGTCCAATTAGGGTTTTTAACCAATCTTATGCATCCAATAGGTGTCTTTGTGTCATTGGATGATCAATTAGGTCATTTTCGTCTTCCCTAGGCTTATTCTTGTCCAATTAGGGTTTTTAACCAATTTTGTGCATCCAATAGGTGTGTTTGTGTCATTGGATGATCAATTAGGTCATTTTCGTCCTTCCTAGGCATATTCTTGTCCAATTAGGGTTTTTAACCAGTCTTGTGCATCCAATAGGTGTGTTTGTGTCATTGGATGATCAATTAGGTCATTTTCGTCCTCCCAAGGCTTATTCTTGTCCAATTAGGGTTTTTAACCAATCTTGTGCATCCAATAAGTTTATTTGTGTCATTGGATTAACATTTAGGTCATTTTCGTCCTCCCTAGGCATATTCTTGTCCATTTATGGTTTTTAACCAAACTTGTGCATCCAATAGGTGTGTTTGTGTCATTGGATGATCAATTAGGTCATTTTCGTCCTCCCTAGGCTTATTCTTGTCCAATTAGGATTTTTAACCAATCTTGTGCATCCAATAAGTTCATTTGTGTCATTGGATAATCAATTAGGTCATTTTCGTCCTCCCTAGGCATATTCTTGTCCAACTAGGGTTTTTAACCAATCTTGTGCATCCAATAGGTGTGTTTGTGTCTTTGGATGATCAATTAGGTCATTTTCGTCCTCCCTAGGCTTATTCTTGTCCAATTAGGGTTTTTAACCAATCTTGTGCATCCAATAGGTGTGTTTGTGTCATTGGATGATCAATTAGGTCATTTTCGTCCTCCCTAGGCTTATTCTTGTCAAATTAGGGTTTTTAACCAATCTTGTGCATCCAATAAGTTTGTTTATGTCATTGAATTAATATTTAGGTCATTTTTGTCCTCCCTTGGCATATTCTTGTGCAATTAGGGTTTTTAATCAATCTTGTGCATCCAATAGGTGTTTTTGTGTCATTGGATGATCAATTAGGTCATTTTCGTCCTCCCTAGGCTTATTCTTGTCCAATCAGGGTTTTTAACCAATCTTGTGCATCCAATAGGTGTGTTTGTGTCATTGGATGATCAATTAGGTCATTTTCGTCCTTCTTAGGCATATTCTTGTCCAATTAGGGTTTTTAACCAGTCTTGTGCATCCAATAGGTGTGTTTGTGTCATAGGATGATCAATTAAGTCATTTTCGTCCTCCCAAGGCTTATTCTTGTCCAATTAGGGTTTTTAACCAATCTTGTGCATCCAATAAGTTCATTTGTGTCATTGGATTAACATTTAGGTCATTTTCGTCCTCCCTAGGCATATTCTTGTCCAATTAGGGTTTTTAACCAATATTGTGCATCCAATAGGTGTTTTTGTGTCATTGGATGATCAATTAGGTCATTTTCGTCCTCCCAAGGCTTATTCTTGTCCAATTAGGGTTTTTAACCAATCTTGTGCATCCAATAAGTTCATTTGTGTCATTGGATTAACATTTAGGTCATTTTCGTCCTCCCTAGGCATATTCTTGTCCAATTAGGGTTTTTAACCAATCTTGTGCATCCAATAGGTGTGTTTGTGGCATTGGGTGATCAATTAGGTCATTTTCGTCCTCCCTAGGCTTATTCTTGTCCAATTAGGGTTTTTAACCAATCTTGTGCATCCAATAGGTGTGTTTGTGTCATTGGATGATCAATTAGGTCATTTTCGTCCTCCCTAGGCTTATTCTTGTCCAATTAGGGTTTTTAACCAATCTTGTGCATCCAATAACTTTGTTTGTGTCATTGAATTAATATTTTGGTCATTTTCGTCCTCCCTAGGCATGTTCTTGTCCAACTAGGGTTTTTAACCAATCTTGTGCATCCAATTGGTGTGTTTGTGTCATTGGATGATCAATTAGGTCATTTTCGTCCTCCCTAGGCTTATTCTTGTCCAATTAGGGTTTTTAACCAATCTTGTGCATCCAATAGGTGTGTTTGTGTCATTGGATGATCAATTAGGTCATTTTCGTCCTCCCTAGGCTTATTCTTGTCCAATTAGGGTTTTTAACCAATCTTGTGCATCCAATAGGTGTGTTTGTGTCATTGGATGATCAATTAGGTCATTTTCGTCCTTTCTATGCTTATTTTTGTCCAATTAGGGTTTTTAAGCAATCTTGTGCATCCAATAAGTTCATTTGTGTCATTGGATGATCAATTAGGTCATTTTCGTCCTCCCTAGGCATATTCTTGTCCAACTAGGGTTTCTAACCAATCTTGTGCTTCCAATAGATGTGTTTGTGTCATTGGATGATCAATTAGGTCATTTTCGTCCTCCCTAGGCTTATTCTTGTCCAATTAGGGTTTTTAACCAATCTTGTGCATCCAATAGGTGTGTTTGTGTCATTGGATGATCAATTAGGTCATTTTCGTCCTCCCTAGGCTTATTCTTGTCCAATTAGGGTTTTTAACCAATCTTGTGCATCCAATAGGTGTGTTTGTGTCATTGGATGATCAATTAGGTCATTTTCGTCCTCCCTAGGCTTATTCTTGTCCAATTAGGGTTTTTAACCAATCTTGTGCATCCAATAAGTTCATTTGTGTCATTGGATGATCAATTAGGTCATTTTCGTCCTTCCTAGGCATAATCTTGTCCAACTAGGGTTTTAAACAAATCTTGTGCATCCAATAGGTGTGTTTGTGTCATTGGATGATCAATTAGGTCATTTTCGTCCTCCCTAGGCTTATTCTTGTCCAATTAGGGTTTTTAACCAATCTTGTGCATCCAATAGGTGTGTTTGTGTCATTGGATGATCAATTAGGTCATTTTCGTCCTCCCTAGGCTTATTCTTGTCCAATTAGGGTTTTTAACCAATCTTGTGCATCCAATAAGTTCATTTGTGTCATTGGATGATCAATTAGGTCATTTTCGTCCTTACTAGGCATATTCTTGTCCAACTAGGGTTTTAAACCAATCTTGTGCATCCAATAGGTGTGTTTGTGTCATTGGATGATCAATTAGGTCATTTTCGTCCTCCCTAGGCTTATTCTTGTCCAATTAGGGTTTTTAACCAATCTTGTGCATCCAATAGGTGTGTTTGTGTCATTGGATGATCAATTAGGTCATTTTCGTCCTCCCTAGGCTTATTCTTGTCCAATTAGGGTTTTTAACCAATCTTGTGCATCCAATAGGTGTGTTTGTGTCATTGGATGATCAATTAGGTCATTTTCTTCCTCCCTAGGCTTATTCTTGTCCAATTAAGGTTTTTAACCAATCTTGTGCATCCAATAACTTTGATTGTGTCATTGAATTAATATTTAGGTCATTTTCGTCCTCCCTAGGCATATTCTTGTCCAATTAGGGTTTTTAACCAATCTTGTGCATCCAATAGGTGTGTTTGTGTCATTGGATGATCAATTAGGTCATCTACGTCCTCCCTAGGCTTATTCTTGTCCAATTAGGGTTTTTAACCAATCTTGTGCATCCAATAGGTGTGTTTGTGTCATTGGATGATCAATTAGGTCATTTTCGTCCTCCCTAGGCATATTCTTGTCCAATTAGGGTTTTTAACCAATCTTGTGCATCCAATAGGTGTGTTTGTGTCATTGGATGATCAATTAGGTCATTTTCGTCCTCCCTAGGCTTATTCTTGTCCATTTAGGGTTTTTAACCAATCTTGTGCATCCTATAGGTGTGTTTGTGTCATTGGATGATCAATTAGGTCATTTTCGTCCTCCCTAGGCTTATTCTTGTCCAATTAGGGTTTTTAACCAATCTTGTGCATCCAATAGGTGTGTTTGTGTCATTGGATGATCAATTAGGTCATTTTCGTCCTCCCTAGGCATATTCTTGTCCAATTATGGTTTTTAACCAATCTTGTGCATCCAATAGGTGTGTTTGTGTCATTCGATGATCAATTAGTTCATTTTCGTCCTCCATAGGCTTATTCTTGTCCAATTAGGGTTTTTAACCAATCTTGTGCATCCAATAGGTGTGTTTGTGTCATTGAATGATCAATTAGGTCATTTTCGTCCTTCGAAGGCTTATTCTTGTCCAATTAGGGTTTTTAACCAATCTTGTGCATCCAATAGGTGTGTTTGTGTCATTGGATGATCAATTAGGTCATTTTCGTCCTCCCTAGGCTTATTCTTGTCCAATTAGGGTTTTTAACCAATCTTGTGCATCCAATAGGTGTGTTTGTGTCATTGGATGATCAATTAGGTCATTTTCGTCCTCCCTAGGCATATTCTTGTCCAATTAGGGTTTTTAACCAATCTTGTGCATCCAATAGGTGTGTTTGTGTCATTGGATGATCAATTAGGTCATTTTCGTCCTCCCTATGCTTATACTTGTCCAATTAGGGTTTTTAAACAATCTTGTGCTTCCAATACGTGTGTTTGTGTCATTGGATGATCAATTAGGTCATTTTCGTCCTTCCTAGGCATATTCTTGTCCAATTAGGGTTTTTAACCAGTCTTGTGCATCCAATAGGTGCGTTTGTGTCATTGGATGATCAATTAGGTCATATTCGTCCTCCCAAGGCTAATTCTTGTCCAATTAGGGTTTTTAACCAATCTTGGGCATCCAATAAGTTCATTTGTGTCATTGGATTAACATTTAGGCCATTTTCGTCCTCCCTAGGCATATTCTTGTCCGATGAGGGTTTTTAACCAATCTTGTGCATCCAATAGGTGTGTTTGTGTCATTGGATGATCAATTAGGTCATTTTCGTCCTTCCTAGGCATATTCTTGTCCAATTAGGGTTTTTAACCAGTCTTGTGCATCCAATAGGTGTGTTTGTGTCATTTGATGATCAATTAGGTCATTTTCGTCCCCCCAATGCTTATTCTTGTCCAATTAGGGTTTTTAACAAATCTTGTGCATCCAATAACTATATTTGTGTCATTGGATTAACATTTAGGTCATTTTCGTCCTCCCCCGTCATATTCTTGTCCAATTAGGGTTTTTAACCAATCTTGTGTATCCAATTGGTGTGTTTGTGTCATTGGATGATCAACTAGGTCATTTTCGTCCTCCCTAGGCATATTCTTGTCCAATTAGGGTTTTTAACCAATCTTGTGCATCCAATAGGTGTGTTTGTGTCATTGGATGATCAATTAGGTCATTTTCGTCCTCCCTAGGCTTATTCTTGTCCAATTAGGGTTTTTAACCAATCTTGTGCATCCAATAACTTTGTTTGTGTCATTGAATTAATATTTAGGTCATTTTCCTCCTCCCTAGGCATATTCTTGTCCAATTAGGGTTTTTAACCAATCTTGTGCATCCAATAGGTGTGTTTGTGTCATCGGATGATCAATTAGGTCATTTTCGTCCTCCCTAGACTTATTCTTGTCCAATTAGGGTTTTTAACCAATCTTGTGCATCCAATAAGTTCATTTGTGTCATTGGATTAACATTTAGGTCATTTTCGTCCTCCCTAGGCATATTCTTGTCCAATTAGGGTTTTTAACCAATCTTGTGCATCCAATAGGTGTGTTTGTGTCATTGCATGATCAATTAGGTCATTTTCGTCCTCCCTAGGCTTATTCTTGTCCAATTAGGTTTTTTAACCAATCTTGTGCATCCAATAGGTGCGTTTGTGTCATTGAATTAATATTTAGGTCATTTTCGTCCTCCCTAGGATTATTCTTGTCCAATTAGGGTTTTTAACCAATCTTGTGCTTCCAATAAGTGTGTTTGTGTCATTGGATGATCAATTAGGTCATTTTCGTCTTTCCTAGGCATATTCTTGTCCAATTAGGGTTTTTAACCAGTCTTGTGCATCCAATAGGTGTGTTTGTGTCATAGAATGATCAATTAGGTCATTTTCGTCCTCCCAAGGCTTATTCTTGTCCAATTACGGTTTTTAACCAATCCTTTGCATCCAATAAGTTCATTTGTGTCATTGGATTAACATTTAGGTCATTTTCGTCCTCCCTAGGCATATTCTTGTCCAATTAGGGTTTTTAACCAATCTTGTGCATCCAATAGGTGTGTTTGTGTCATTGGATGATCAATTAGGTCATTTTCGTCCTCCCTAGGCTTATTCTTGTCCAATTAGGATTTTTAACCAATCTTGTGCATCCAATAAGTACATTTGTGTCATTGGATGATTAATTAGGTCATTTTCGTCCTACCTAGGCATATTCTTGTCCAACTAGGGCTTTTAACCAATCTTGTGCATCCAATAGGTGTGTTTGTGTCTTTGGATGATCAATTAGGTCATTTTCGTCCTCCCTTGGCTTATTCTTGTCCAATTAGGGTTTTTAACCAATCTTGTGCATCCAATAGGTGTGTTTGTGTCATTGGATGATCAATTAGGTCATTTTCGTCCTCCCTAGGCTTATTCTTGTCCAATTAGGGTTTTTAACCAATCTTGTGCATCCAATAGGTGAGTTTGTGTCATTGGATGATCAATTAGGTCATTTTTGTCCTCCCTAGGCATATTCTTGTCCAATTAGGGTTTTTAATAAATCTTGTGCATCCAATAGGTGTTTTTGTGTCATTGGATGATCAATTAGGTCATTTTCGTCCTCCCTAGGCTTATTCTTGTCCAATTAGGGTTTTTAACCAATCTTGTGCATCCAATAGGTGTGTTTGTGTCATTGGATGATCAATTAGGTCATTTTCGTCCTTCCTAGGCATATTCTTGTCCAATTAGGGTTTTTAACCAGTCTTTTGCATCCAATAGGTGTGTTTGTGTCATTGGATGATCAATTAGATCATTTTCGTCCTCCGAAGGCTTATTCTTGTCCAATTAGGGTTTTTAACCAATCTTGTGCATCCAATAAGTTCATTTGTGTCATTGGATTAACATTTAGGTCATTTTCGTCCTCCCTCGGCATATTCTTGTCCAATTAGGGTTTTTAACCAATCTTGTGCATCCAATAGGTGTGTTTGTGTCATTGGATGATCAATTAGGTCATTTTCGTCCTCCCTAGGCTTATTCTTGTCCAATTAGGATTTTTAACCAATCTTGTGCATCCAATAAGTTCATTTGTGTCATTGGATGATCAATTAGGTCATTTTCGTCCTCCCTAGGCATATTCTTGTCCAACTAGGGTTTTTAACCATTCTTGTGCATCCAATAGGTGTGTTTGTGTCTTTGGATGATCAATTAGGTCATTTTCGTCCTCCCTAGGCTTATTCTTGTCCAATTAGGGTTTTTAACCAATCTTGGGCATCCAATATGTGTGTTTATGTCATTGGATGATCAATTAGGTCATTTTCGTCCTCCCTAGGCTTATTCTTGTCCAATTAGGGTTTTTAACCAATCTTGTGCATCCAATAGGTGTGTTTGTGTCATTGGATGATCAATTAGGTCATTTTCGTCCTCCCTAGGGTTATTCTTGTCCAATTAAGGTTTTTAACCAATCTTGTGCATCCAATAGGTGTGTTTGTGTCATTGGATGATCAATTAGGTCATTTTCGTCCTCCCTAGGCTTATTCTTGTCCAATTAAGGTTTTTAACCAATCTTGTGCATCCAATAGGTGTGTTTGTGGCAATGGATGATCAATTAGGTCATTTTCGTCCTCACTAGGCTTATTCTTGTCCAATTAGGGTTTTTAACCAATCTTGTGCATCCAATAACTTTGTTTGTGTCATTGAATTAATATTTAGGTCATTTTCGTCCTCCCTAGGCATATTCTTGTCCAATTAGGGTTTTTAACCAATCATTGTGCATCCAATAGGTGTGTTTGTGTCATTGGATGATCAATTAGGTCATTTTCGTCCTTTCTATGCTTATTCTTGTCCAATTAGGGTTTTTAACCAATCTTGTGCATCCAATAAATTCATTTGTGTCATTGGATTAACATTTAGGTCATTTTCGTCCTCCCTAGGCATATTCTTGTCCAATTAGGGTTTTTAACCAATCTTGTGCATCCAATAGGTTTGTTTGTGTCATTGGATGATCAATTAGGTTATTTTCGTCCTCCCTAGGCTTATTCTTGTCCAATTAGGGTTTTTAACAAATCTTTTGCATCCAAAAAGTTGAGTTGTGTCATTGGAATAACATTTAGGTCATTTTCGTCCTCCCTAGGCATATTCTTGTCCAATTAGGGTTTTTAACCAATCTTGTGCATCAAATAGGTGTGTTTGTGTCATTGGATGATCAATTAGGTTATTTTCGTCCTCCCTAGGCTTATTCTTGTCCAATTAGGGTTTTTAACCAATCTTTTGCATCCAATAAGTTGAGTTGTATCATTGCATTAACATTTAGGTCATTTTCGTCCTCCCTAGGCTTATTCTTGTCCAATTAGGAGTTTTAACCAATCTTGTGCATCCAATAAGTTTGTTTGTGTCATTGAATTAATATTTAGGTCATTTTCGTCCTCCCTAGGCTTATTCTTGTCCAATTAGGGTTTTTAACCAATCTTGTGCATCCAATAAGTTCATTAGTGTCATTGGATGATCAATTATGTCATTTTCGTCCTCCCTAGGCTTATTCTTGTCCAATTAGGGTTTTTAACCAATCTTGTGCATCCAATAAGTTCATTTGTGTCATTGGATTAACATTTAGGTCATATCCGTCCTCCCTAGGCATATTCTTGTCCAATTAGGGTTTTTAACCAATCTTGTGCATCCAATAGGTGTGTTTCTGTCATTGGATGATCAATTAGGTCATTTTCGTCCTCCCTAGGCTTATTCTTGTCCAATTAGGGTTTTTAACCAATCTTGTGCATCCAATAAGTTCATTTGTGTCATTGGATGATCAATTAGTTCATTTTCGTCCTCCCTAGGCTTATTCTTGCCCAACTAGGGTTTTTAACCAATCTTGTGCATCCAATAGGTGTGTTTGTGTCATTGGATGATCAATTAGGTCATTTTCGTCCTCCCTAGGCTTATTCTTGTCCAATTAGGGTTTTTAACCAATCTTGTGCATCCAATAAGTTGAGTTGTGTCAATGGATTAGCATTTAGATCATTTTCGTCCTCCCTAGGCATATTCTTGTCCAATTAGGGTTTTTAACCAATCTTGTGCATCCAATAGGTGTGTTTGTGTCATTGGATGATCAATTAGGTCATTTTCGTCCTCCCTAGGCTTATTCTTGTCCAACTAGGGTTTTTAACCAATCTTGTGCATCCAATAAGTTCATTTGTGTCATTTGATTAACATTTAGGTCATTTTCGTCCTCCTTAGGCATATTCTTGTCCAATTATGGTTTTTAACCAATCTTGTGCATCCAATAGGTGTGTTTGTGTCATTGGATGATCAATTAGGTCATTTTCGTCCTCCCTAGGCTTATTCTTGTCAAATTACGGTTTTTAACCAATCTTGTGCATCCAATAAGTTTGTTTGTTTCATTGAATTAATATTTAGATCATTTTCGTCCTCCCTAGGCATATTCTTGTCCAATTAGGGTTTTTAACCAATCTTGTGCATCCAATAGGTGTGTTTGTGTCATTGGATGATCAATTAGGTCATTTTCGTCCTCCCTAGGCTTATTCTTGTCCAATTAGGATTTTTAACCAATCTTGTACATCCAATAAGTTCATTTGTGTCATTGGATTAACATTTAGGTCATTTTCGTCCTCCCTAGGCATATTCTTGTCCAATTAGGGTTTTTAACCAATCTTGTGCATCCAATAGGTGTGTTTGTGTCATTGGTTGATCAATTAGGTCAGTTTCGTCCTCCCTAGGCTTATTCTTGTCCAATTAGGATTTTTAACCAATCTTGTACATCCAATAAATTCATTTGTGTCATTGGATGATCAATTAGGTCATTTTCGTCCTCCCCAGGCTTATTCTTGTCCAATTAGGGTTTTTAACCAATCTTGTGCATCCAATAGGTGTGTTTGTGTCATTGGATGATCAATTAGGTCATTTTCGTCCTCCCTAGGCTTATTCTTGTCCAATTAGGGTTTTTAACCAATCTTGTGCATCCAATAGGTGTGTTTGTGTCATTGGATGATCAATTAGGTCATTTTCGTTCTCCCTAGGCTTATTCTTGTTCAATTAGGGTTTTTAACCAATCTTGTGCATCCTATAAGTTCATTTGTGTTATTGGATTAACATTTAGGTCATATTCGTCCTCCCTAGGCATATTCTTGTCCAATTAGGGTTTTTAACCAATCTTGTGCATCCAATAGGTGTGTTTGTGTCATTGGATGATCAATTAGGTCATTTTCGTGCTCCCTAGGCTTATTCTTGTCCAATTAGGGTTTTTAACCAATCTTGTGCATCCGATAAGTTTGTTTGTGTCATTGAATTAATATTTAGGTCATTTTCGTCCTCCCTAGGCATATTCTTGTTCAATTAGGGTTTTTAACCAATCTTGTGCATCCAATAGGTGTGTTTGTGTCATTAGATGATCAATTAGGTCATTTTCGTCCTCCCTAGGCATATTCTTGTCCAATTAGGGTTTTTAACCAATCTTGTGTATCTAATAGGTATGTATGTGACATTGGATGATCAATTAGGTCATTTTCGTCCTCCCTAAGCTTATTCTTGTCCAATTAGGGTTATTAACCAATCTTGTGCATCCGATAAGTTTGTTTGTGTCATTGAATTAATATTTAGGTCATTTTCGTCCTCCCTAGGCATATTCTTGTCCAATTAGGGTTTTTAACCAATCTTGTGCATCCAATAGGTGTGTTTGTGTCATTGGATGATCAATTAGGTCATTTTCGTCCTCCCTAGGCTTATTCTTGTCCAATTAGGGTTTTTAACCGATCGTGTGCATCCAATAGGTGTGTTTGTGTCATTGGATGATCAATTAGGTCATTTTCGTCCTCCCTAGGCATATTCTTGTCCAATTAGGGTTTTTAACCAATCTTGTGCATCCAATAGGTGTGTTTGTGTCATTGGATGATCAATTAGGTCATTTTCGTCCTCCCTAGGCTTATTCTTGTCCAATTAGGATTTTTAACCAATCTTGTGCATCCAATAAGTTTGTCTTTTTCATTGAATTATTATTTAGGTCATTTTCGTCCTCCCTAGGCATATTCTTGTCCAATTAGGGTTTTTAACCAATCTTGTGCATCCAATAGGTGTGTTTGTGTCATTGGATGATCAATTAGGTCATTTTCGTCCTCCCTAGGCTTATTCTTGTCCAATTATGGTATTTAACCAATCTTGTGCATCCAATAGGTGTGTTTGTGTCATTGGATGATCAATTAGGTCATTTTCGTCCTCCCTAGGCATATTCTTGTCCAATTAGGGTTTTTAACCAATCTTGTGCATCCAATAGGTGTGTTTGTGTCATTGGATGATCAATTAGGTCATTTTCATCCTCCCTAGGCTTATTCTTATCCAATTAGGGTTTTTAACCAATCTTGTGCTTCGAATAAGTTGAGTTGTGTCATTGGATTAACGTTTAGGTCATTTTCGTCCTCCCTAGGCTTATTCTTGTCCAATTAGGGTTTTTAACCAATCTTGTGCATCCAATACGTTCATTTGTGTCATTGGATTAACATTTAGGTCATTTTCGTCCTCCTTAGGCATATTCTTGTCCAATTTGAGTTTTAGACCAATCTTGTGCATCCAATAGGTGTGTTTGTGTCATTGGATGATCAATTAGGTTATTTTCGTCCTCCCTAGGCTTATTCTTGTCCAATTAGGGTTTTTAACTAACCTTGTGCATCCAATAAGTTCATTTGTGTCATTCGAAGATCAATTAGGTCATTTTCGTCCTCCCTAGGCATATTCTTGTCCAATTAGGGTTTTTAACCAATCTTGTGCATCCAATAGGTGTGTTTGTGTCATTGGATGATCAATTAGGTCATTTTCGTCCTCCCTAGGCTTATTCTTGTCCAATTAGGGTTTTTAACCGATCATGTGCATCCAATAGGTGTGTTTGTGTTATTGGATGATCAATTAGGTCATTTTCGTCCTCCCTAGGCTTATTCTTGTCCAATTAGGGTTTTTAACTAATCTTGTACATCCAATAAGTTCATTTGTGTCATTCGAAGATCAATTAGGTCATTTTCGTCCTCCCTAGGCATATTCTTGTCCAATTAGGGTTTTTAACCAATCTTGTGCATCCAATAGGTGTGTTTGTGTCATTGGATGATCAATTAGGTCATTTTCGTCCTCCCTAGGCTTATTCTTGTCCAATTAGGGTTTTTAAGCGATCTTGTGCATCCAATAGGTGTGTTTGTGTCATTGGATGATCAATTAGGTCATTTTCGTCCTCCCTAGGCATATTCTTGTCCAATACGGGTTTTAACCAATCTTGTGCATCCAATAGGTGTGTTTGTGTCATTGGATGATCAATTAGGTCATTTTCGTCCTCCCTAGGCATATTCTTGTCCAATTAGGGTTTTTAACCAATCTTGTGCATCCAATAGGTGTGTTTGTGTCATTGGATGATCAATTAGGTCATTTTCGTCCTCCCTAGGCTTATTCTTGTCCAATTATGGTTTTTAACCAATCTTGTACATCTAATAAGTTCAATTGTGTCATTGGATTAACATTTAGGTCATTTTCGTCCTCCCTAGGCATATTCTTGTCCAATTAGGGTTTTTAACCAATCTTGTGCATCCAATAGGTGTGTTTGTGTCATTGGATGATCAATTAGGTCATTTTCGTCCTCCCTAGGCTTATTCTTGTCCAATTAGGGTTTTTAACCAATCTTGTGCATCCAATAAGTTCATTTGTGTCATTGGATTTACATTGAGGTCATTTTCGTCCTCCCTAGGCATATTCTTGTCCAATTAGGGTTTTTAACCAATCTTGTGCATCCAATAGGTGTGTTTGTGTCATTGGATGATCAATTAGGTCATTTTCGTCCTCCCTAGGCTTATTCATGTTCAATTAGGGTTTTTAACCAATCTTGTGCATCCAATAGGTGTGTTTGTGTCACTGGATGATCAATTAGGTCATTTTCGTCCTCCCTAGGCTTATTCTTGTCCAATTAGGGTTTTTAACCAATCTTGTGCATCCAATAAGTTTGTTTGTGTCATTGAATTAATATTTAGGTCATTTTCCTCCTCCCTAGGCATATTCTTGTCCAATTAGGATTTTTAACCATTCTTGTGCATCCAATAGGTGTGTTTGTGTCTTTGGATGATCAATTAGGTCATTTTCGTCCTCCCTAGGCTTATTCTTGTCCAATTAGGGATTTTAACCAATCTTGTGCATCCAATAGGTGTGTTTGTGTAATTGGATGATCAATTATGCCATTTTCGTCCTCCCTAGGCTTATTCTTGTCCAATTAGGGTTTTTAACCAATCTTGTGCATCCAATAGGTGAGTTTGTGTCATTGGATTAACATTTAGGTCATTTTCGTCCTCCATAGGCTTATTCTTGTCCAATTAGGGTTTTTAACAAATCTTGTCCATCCAATAGGTGTGTTTGTGTCATTGGATGATCAATTAGGTCATTTTCGTCCTCCCTAGGCTTATTCTTGTCGAATTAGCGTTTTTTACCAATCTTGTGCATCCAATAAGTATGTTTGTGTCATTGAATTAATATTAAGGTCATTTTCCTCCTCCCTAGGCATATTCTTGTCCAATTAGGGTTTTTAACCAATCTTGTGCATCCAATAGGTGTGTTTGTGTCATTGGATGATCAATTAGGTCATTTTCGTCCTCCCTAGGCATATTCTTGTCCAATTAGGGTTTTTAACCAATCTTGTGCATCCAATAGGTGTGTTTGTGTCATTGGATGATCAATTAGGTCATTTTCGTCCTCCCTAAGCATATTCTTCTCCAATTAGGGTTTTTAACCAATCTTGTGCATCCAATAGGTGTGTTTGTGTCATTGGATGATCAATTAGGTCATTTTCGTCCTCCCTAGGCTTATTCTTGCCCAATTAGGGTTTTTAACCAATCTTGTGCATCCAATAAGTTGAGTTGTGTCATTGGATTAACATTTAGGTCATTTTCGTCCTCCCTAGGCTTATTCTTGTCCAATTAGGGTTTTTAACCAATCTTGTGCATCCAATAAGATCATTTGTGTCATTGGATTACATTTAGGTCATTTTCGTCCTCCCTAGGCATATTCTTGTCCAATTAGGGTTTTTAACCAATCTTGTGCATCCAATAGGTGTGTTTGTGTCATTGGATGATCAATTAGGTCATTTTCGTCCTCCCTAGGCTTATTCTTGTCCAATTAGGGTTTTTAACCAATCTTGTGCATCCAATAGGTGTGTTTGTGTCATTGGATGATCAATTAGGTCATTTTCGTCGTCCCTAGGCTTATTCTCGTCCAATTAGGGTTTTTAACCAATCTTGTGCATCCAATAAGTTGAGTTGTGTCATTGGATTAACATTTAGGTCATTTTTGTCCTCCATATGCTTATTCTTGTCCTATTAGGGTTTTTAACCAATCTTGTGCATCCAATAAGTTGAGTTGTGTCATTGGATTAACATTTAGGTCATTTTCGTCCTCCCTAGGCTTATTCTTGTCCAATTAGGGTTTTTAACCAATCTTGTGCATCCAATAAGTTCATTTGTGTCATTGGATTAACATTTAGGTCATTTTCGTCCTCCCTAGGCATATTCTTGTCCAATTAGGGTTTTTAACCAATCTTGTGCATCCAATAGGTGTGTTTGAGTCATTGGATGATCAATTAGGTCATTTTCGTCCTCCGTAAGCATATTCTTGTCCAATTAAGGTTTTTAACGAATCTTGTGCATCCCATTGGTGTGTTTGTGTCATTGGATGATCAATTAGGTCATTTTCGTCCTCCCTAGGCTTATTCTTGTCCAATTAGGGTTTTTAACCAATCTTGTGCATCCAATAAGTTCATTTGTGTCATTGGATTAACATTTAGGTCATTTTCGTCCTCCCTAGGCATATTCTTGTCCAATTAGGGTTTTTAACCAATCTTGTGCATCCAATAGGTGTATTTGTATCATTGGATGATCAATTAGGTTATTTTCGTCCTCCCTAGGCTTATTCTAGTCCAATTAGGGTTTTTAACTAATCTTGTGCATCCAATAAGTTCATTTGTGTCATTGGATGATCAATTAGGTCATTTTCGTCCTCCCTAGGCATATTCTTGTCCAATTAGGGTTTTTAACCAATCTTGTGCATCCAATAGGTGTGTTTGTGTCATTGGATGATCAATTAGGTCATTTTCGTCCTCCCTAGGCTTATTCTTGTCCAATTAGGGTTTTTAACCAATCTTGTGCATCCAATAGGTGTGTCTGTGTCATTGGATGATCAATTAGGTCATTTTCATCCTCCCTAGTCTTATTCTTGTCCAATTAGGGTTTTTAACCAATCTTGTGCATCCAATAGGTGTGTTTGTGTCTTTGGATGATCAATTAGGTCATTTTCGTTCTCCCTAGGCTTATTCTTGCCCAATTAGGGTTTTTAACCAATCTTGTGCATCCAATAAGTTGAGTTGTGTCATTGGATTAACATTTAGGTCATTTTCGTCCTCCCTAGGCTTATTCTTGTCCAATTAGGATTTTTAACCAATCTTGTGCATCCAATAACTTTGTTTGTGTCCTTGAATTAATATTTAGGTCATTTTCGTCCTCCATAGGCATATTCTTGTCCAATTAGGGTTTTTAACCAGTGTTGTGCATCCAATAGGTGTGTTTGTGTCATTGGATGATCAATTAGGTTATTTTCGTCCTCCCTAGGCTTATTCTTGTCCAATTAGGGTTTTTAACCAATCTTGTGCATCCAATAAGTTCATTTGTGTCATTGGATTAACATTTAGGTCATTTTCGTCCTCCCTAGGCATATTCTTGTCCAATTAGGGTTTTTAACCAATCTTGTGCATCCAATAAGTTCATTTGTGTTATTGGATTAACATTTAGGTCATTTTCGTCCTCCCTTGGCATATTCTTGTCCAATTATGGTTTTTAACCAATCGTGTGTATCCAATAGGTGTGTTTGTTTCATTGGATTAACATTTAGGTCATTTTCGTCCTCCCTAGGCATATTCTTGTCCACTTAGGGTTTTAACCAAAGTTTTGCATCCAATAGGTGTGTTTGTGTCATTGGATGATCAATTAGGTCATTTTCGTCCTCCCTAGGCTTATTCTTGTCCAATTAGGGTTTTTAACCAATCTTGTGCATCCAATAAGTTCATTTGTGTCATTGGATTAACATTTAGGTCATTTTAGTCCTCCCTAGGCATATTCTTGTCCAATTAGGGTTTTTAACCAATCTTGTGCATTCAATAGGTGTGTTTGTGTCATTGGACGATCAATTAGATCATTTTCGTCCTCCCTAGGCTTATTCTTGTCCAATTAGGGTTTTTAACCAATCTTGTGCATCCAATAAGTTCATTTGTGTTATTGGATGATCAATTAGGTCATTTTCGTCCTCCCTAGGCATATTCTTGTCCAATTAGGGTTTTTAACCAATCTTGTGCATCCAATAGGTGTGTTTGTGTCATTGGATGATCAATTAGGTCATTTTCGTCCTCCCTAGGCTTATTCTTGTCCAATTAGGGTTTTTAACCAATCTTGTGCATCCAATAGGTGTGTTTGTGGCAATGGATGATTAATTAGGTCATTTTCGTCCTCCCTAGGCTTATTCTTGTCCAATTAGGGTTTTTAACCAATCTTGTGCATCCAATAGGTGTGTTTGTGGCAATGGATGATCAATTAGGTCATTTTCGTCCTCCCTAGGCTTATTCTTGTCCAACTAGGGTTTTTAACCAATCTTGTGCATCCAATAGGTGTGTTTGTGTCATTGCACGATCAATTAGGTCATTTTCGTCCTCCCTAGGCTTATTCTTGTCCAATTAGGGTTTTTAACCAATCTTGTGCATCCAATAAGTTCATTTGTGTCATTGGATTAACATTTAGGTCATTTTCGTCCTCCCTAGGCATATTCTTGTCCAATTAGGGTTTTTAACCAATCTTGTGCATCCAATAGGTGTGTTTGTGTCATTGGATGATCAATTAGGTCATTTACGTCCTCCCTAGGCTTATTCTTGTCCAATTAGGGTTTTTAACCAATCTTGTGCATCCAATAACATTGTTTGTGTCATTGAATTAATATTTAGGTCATTTTCGTCCTCCCTAGGCATATTCTTGTCCAATTAGGGTTTTTAACCAATCTTGTGCATCCGATAGGTGTGTTTGTGTCATTGGATGATCAATTAGGTGATTTTCGTCTTCCCAATGCATATTCTTGTCCAATTAGGGTTTTTAACGAATCTTGTGCATCCAATAGGTGTGTTTGTGTCATTGGATGATCAATTAGGTCATTTTCGTCCTCCCTAGGCATATTCTTGTCCAATTAGGGTTTTTAACCAATCTTGTGCATCCAATAGGTGTGTTTGTGTCATTGGATGATCAATTAGGTCATTTTCGTCCTCCCTAGGCTTATTCTTGTCCAATTAGGATTTTTAACCAATCTTGTGCATCCAATAGGTGTGTTTGTGTCATTGGATGATCAATTAGGACAATTTCGTCCTTCCTAGGCATATTCTTGTCCAATTACGGTTTTTAACCAATCTTGTGCATCCAATAGGTGTGTTTGTGTCATTGGATGATCAATTAGGTCATTTTCGTCCTCCCAAGGCTTATTCTTGTCCAATTAGGGTTTTTAACCAATCTTGTGCATCCAATAGGTGTGTTTGTGTCATTGGATGATCAATTAGGTCATTTTCGTCCTCCCTAGGCTTATTCTTGTCCAATTAGGGTTTTTAACCAATCTTGTGCATCCAATAAGTTCATTTGTGTCATTGGATTAACATTTAGGTCAGTTTCATCCTCCCTAGGCATATTATTGTCCAATTAGGGTTTTTAACCAATCTTGTGCATCCAATAGGTGTGTTTGTGTCATTGGATGATCAATTAGGTTATTTTCGTCCTCCCTAGGCATATTCTTGTCCAATTACGGTTTTTAACCAATCTTGTGCATCCAATAGGTGTGTTTGTGTCATTGGATGATCAATTAGGTCATTTTCGTCCTCCCAAGGCTTATTCTTGTCCAATTAGGGTTTTTAACCAATCTTGTGCATCCAATAAGTTCATTTGTGTCATTGGATTAACATTTAGGTCATTTTCGTCCTCCCTAGGCATATTCTTGTCCAATTAGGGTTTTTAACCAATCTTAAGCTTCCAATAGGTGTGTTTATGTCATTGGATGATCAATTAGGTCATTTTCGTCCTCCCTAGGCTTATTCTTGTCCAATTAGGGTTTTTAACCAATCTTGTGCATCCAATAAGTTCATTTGTGTCATTGGATGATCAATTAGGTCATTTTCGTCCTCCCTAGGCATATTCTTGTCCAACTAGGGTTTTTAACCAATCTTGTGCATTCAATAGGTGTGTTTGTGTCTTTGGATGATCAATTAGGTCATTTTCGTCCTCCCTAGGCTTATTCTTGTCCAATTAGGGTTTTTAACCAATCTTGTGCATCCAATAGGTGTGTTTGTGTCATTGGATGATCAATTAGGTCATTTTCGTCCTCCCTAGGCTTATTCTTGTCCAATTAGGTTTTTAAACCAATCTTGTGCATCCAATAAGTTGAGTTGTGTCATTGGATTAACATTTTGGTCATTTTCGTTCTCCCTAGGCTTATTCTTGTCCAAATAGGGTTTTTAACCAATCTTGTGCATCCGATATGTTTGTTTGCGTCATTGAATTAATATTTAGGTCATTTTTGTCCTCCCTAGGCATATTCTTGTCCAATTAGGGTTTTTAATCAATCTTGTGCATCCAATAGGTGTGTTTGTGTCATTGGATGATCAATTAGGTCATTTTCGTCCTCCCTAGGCTTATTCTTGTCCAATTAGGGTATTTAACCAATCTTGTGCATCCAATAAGTTCATTTGTGTCATTGGATTAACATTTAGGTCATTTTCGATCTCCCTAGGCATATTCTTGTCCAATTAGGGTTTTTAACCAATCTTGTGCATCAAACAGGTGTGTTTGTGTCATTGGATGATCAATTTAGGTCATTTTCGATCTCCCTAGGCATATTCTTGTCCAATTAGGGTTTTTAATCAATCTTGTGCATCCAATAGGTGTGTTTGTGTCATTGGATGATCAATTAGGTCATTTTCGTCCTCCCTAGGCATATTCTTGTCCAATTAGGGTTTTTAACCAATCTTGTGCATCCAATAGGTGTGTTTGTGTCATTGGATGATCAATTAGGTCATTTTCGTCCTCCCTATGCTTATTCTTGTCGATTTAGGGTTTTTAACCAATCTTGTGCATCCAATAAGTTTGTTTGTGTCATTGAATTAATATTAAGGTCATTTTCCTCCTCCCTAGGGATATTCTTGTCCAATTAGGGTTTTTAACCAATCTTGTGCATCCAATAGGTGTGTTTGTGTCTTTGGATGATCAATTAGGTCGTTTTCGTCCTCCCTTTGCTTATTCTTGTCCATTTAGGGTTTTTAACCAATCTTGTGCATCCAATAGGTGAGTTTGTGTCATTGGATTAACATTTAGGTCATTTTCGTCCTCCCTAGGCATATTCTTGTCCAATTAGGGTTTTTAACCAATCTTGTGCATCCAATAGGTGTGTTTGTGTCATTGGATGATCAATTAGGTCATTTTTGTCCTCCCTAGGCTTATTCTTGTCAAATTAGGGTTTTTAACCAATCTTGTGCATCCAATAAGTTTGTTTGTGTCATTGAATTAATATTTAGGTCATTTTCCTCCTCCCTAGGCATATTCTTGTCCAATTAGGGTTTTTAACCAATCTTGTGCATTCGATAGGTGTGTTTGTGTCTTTGGATGATCAATTAGGTCATTTTCGTCCTCCCTAGGCTTATTCTTGTCCAATTAGGGTTTTTAACCAATCTTGTGCATCCAATAGGTGTGTTTGTGTCATTGGATGATCAATTAGGTCATTTTCGTCCTCCCTAGGCTTATTCTTGTCAAATTAGGGTTTTTAACCAATCTTGTGCATCCAATAAGTTTGTTTGTGTCATTGAATTAATATTTAGGTCATTTTCCTCCTCCCTAGGCATATTCTTGTCCAATTAGGGTTTTTAACCAATCTTGTGCATCTGATAGGTGTGTTTGTGTCTTTGGATGATCAATTAGGTCATTTTCGTCCTCCCTTGGCTTATTCTTGTCCAATTAGGGTTTTTAACCAATCTTGTGCAAGCAATAGGTGTGTTTGTGTCATTGGATGATCAATTAGGTCATTTTCGTCCTCCCTAGGCTTATTCTTGTCCAATTAGGGTTTTTAACCAATCTTGTGCATCCAATAAGTTTGTTTGTGTCATTGAATTAATATTTAGGTCATTTTCGTCCTTCCTTGTCTTATTCTTGTCCAATTAGGGTTTTTAACCAATCTTGTGCATCCAATAGGTGTGTTTGTGTCATTGGATGATCAATTAGGTCATTTTCGTCCTCCCTAGGCTTATTCTTGTCCAATTAGGGTTTTTAACCAATCTTGTGCATCCAATAAATTGAGTTGTTTCAATGGATTAACATTTAGGTCATTTTCGTCCTCCCTAGGCTTATTCTTGTCCAATTAGGGTTTTTAACCAATCTTGTGCATCCAATAAGTTCATTTGTGTCATTGGATTAACATTTAGGTCATTTTCGTCCTCCCTAGGCATATTCTTGTCCAATTAGGGTTTTTAACCAATCTTGTGCATCCAATAAGTTGAGTTGTGTCATTGAATTAATATTTAGGTCATTTTCGTCCTCCCTAGGCATATTCTTGTCCAATTAGTGTTTTTAACCAATCTTGTGCATCCAATTGGTGTGTTTGTGGCAATGGATGATCAATTAGGTCATTTTCGTCCTCCCTAGGCTTATTCTTGTCCAATTAGGGTTTTTATACCAATCTTGTGCATCCAGTAGGTGTGTTTGTGTCATTGGATGATCAATTAGGTTATTTTCGTCCTCCCTAGGCTTATTCTTGTCCAATTAGGGTTTTTAACCAATCTTGTGCATCCAATAAGTTCATTTGTGTCATTGGATTAACATTTAGGTCATTTTCGTCCTCCCTAGGCATATTCTTGTCCAATTAGGGTTTTTAACCAATCTTGTGCATCCAATAGGTGTGTTTGTGTCATTGGATGATCAATTAGGTCATTTTCGTCCTCCCTAGGCTTATTCTTGTCCAATTAGGGTTTTTAACCAATCTTGTGCATCCAATAGGTCTGTTTGTGTCATTGAATGATCAATTAGGTTATTTTCGTCCTCCTTAGGCTTATTCTTGTCCAATTAAGGTTTTTAACCAATCTTTTGCATCCAATAAGTTGAGTTGTATCATTGGATTAACATTTAGGTCATTTTCGTCCTCCCTAGGCTTATTCTTGTCCAATTAGGAGTTTTAACCAATCTTGTGCATCCAATAAGTTTGTTTGTGTCATTGAATTAATATTTAGGTCATTTTCGTCCTCCCTAGGCATATGCTTGTCCAATTAGGGTTTTTAACCAATCTTGTGCATCCAATAAGTTCATTTGTGTCATTGGATTAACATTTAGGGCATTTTCGTCCTCCCTAGGCATATTCTTGTCCAATTAGGGTTTTTAACCAATCTTGTGCATCCAATAGGTGTGTTTGTGTCATTGGATGATCAATTAGGTCATTTTCGTCCTCCCTAGGCTTATTCTTGTCCAATTAGGGTTTTTAACCAATCTTGTGCCTCCAATAAGTTCATTTGTGTCATTGGATTAACATTTAGGTCATTTTCGTCCTCCTTAGGCATATTCTTGTCCAATTAGGGTTTTTAACCAATCTTGTGCATCCAATAGGTGTGTTTGTGTCATTGGATGATCAATTAGGTCATTTTCGTCCTCCCTAGGCTTATTCTTGTCCAATTAGGGTTTTTAACCAATCTTGTGCATCCAATAAGTTCGTTTGTGTCATTGGATTTACATTTAGGTCATTTTCGTCCTCCCTAGGCATATTCTTGTGCAATTAGGGTTTTTAACCAATCTTGTGCATCCAATAGGTGTGTTTGTATCATTGGATGATCAATTAGGTCATTTTCGTCATCCATAGGCTTATTCTTGTGCAATTAGGGTTTTTAACCAATCTTGTGCATCCAATAACTTTGTTTGTGTCGTTGAATTAATATTTAGGTCATTTTCGTCCTCCTTAGGCATAGTCTTGTCCAATTAGGGTTTTTAACCAATCTTGTGCATCCAATAGGTGTGTTTGTGTCATTGGATGATCAATTAGGTCATTTTCGTCCTCCCTAGGCTTATTCTTGTCCAATTAGGGTTTTTAACCAATCTTGTGCATCCAATAAGTTCATTTGTGTCATTGGATTAACATTTAGGTCATTTTCGTCCTCGCTAGGAATATTCTTGACTAATTAGGGTTTTTAACCAATCTTGTGCTTCCAATAGGTGTGTTTGTGTCATTGGATGATCAATTAGGTCATTTTCGTCCTCCCTAGGCTTATTCTTGTCCAATTAGGGTTTTTAACCAATCTTGTGCATCCAAAAACTTTGTTTGTGTCATTGAATTAATATTTAGGTCATTATCGTCCTCCCTAGGCATATTCTTGTCCAACTAGGGTTTTTAACCAATCTTGTGCATTCAATAGGTGTGTTTGTGTCATTGGATGATCAATTAGGTCATTTTCGTCCTCCCTAGGCTTATTCTTGTCCAATTAGGGTTTTTAACCAATCTTGTGCATCCAATAAGTTCATTTGTGTCATTGGATTAACATTTAGTTCATTTTCGTCCTCCCTAGGCATATTCTTGTCCAATTAGGGTTTTTAACCAATCTTGTGCATCCAATAGGTTTGTTTGTGTCATTGGATGATCAACTAGGTCATTTTCGTCCTCCCTAGGCTTATTCTTGTCCAATTAGGGTTTTTAACCAATCTTGTGCATCCAATAAGTTCATTTGTGTCATTGGATGATCAATTAGGTCATTTTCGTCCTCCCTATGCATTTTCTTGTCCAATTAGGGTTTTTAACCAATCTTGTGCATCCAATAGGTGTGTTTGTGTCATTGGATGATCAATTAGGTCATTTTCGTCCTCCCTAGGCTGATTCTTGTCCAATTAGGGTTTTTAACCAATCTTGTGCATCCAATAAGTTTGTTTGTGTCATTGAATTAATATTTAGGTCATTTTCGTCCTCCCTAGGCATATTCTTGTCCAATTAGGGTTTTTAACCAATCTTGTGCATCCAATAAGTTCATTTGTGTCATTGGATGATCAATTAGGTTATTTTCGTCTTCGCTAGGCTTATTCTTGTCCAATTAGGGTTTTTAACCAATCTTGTGCATCCAATAAGTTTGTTTATGTCATTGAATTAATATTTAGGTCATTTTCGTCCTCCCTAGGCATATTCTTGTCAAATTAGGGTTTTTAACCAATCCTGTGCATCCAATAGGTGTGTTTGTGTCATTGGATGATCAATTAGGTCATTTCCGTCCTCCCTAGACTTATTCTTTTCCAATTAGGGTTTTTAACCAATCTTGTGCATCCAATAGGTGTGTTTGTGTCATTGGATGATCAATTAGGTCATTTTCGTCCTTCCTAGGCATATTCTTGTCCAATTAGGGTTTTTAACCAGTCTTGTGCATCCAATAGGTGTGTTTGTGTCATTGGATGATCAATTTGGTCATTTTCGTCCTCCTAAGGCTTATTCTTGTCCAATTAGGATTTTTAACCAATCTTGTGCATCCAATAAGTTCATTTGTGTCATCGGATGATCAATTAGGTCATTTTCGTCCTCCCTATGCATATTCTTGTCCAACTAGGGTTTTTAACCAATCTTGTGCATCCAATAGGTGTGTTTGTGTCATTGGATGATCAATTAGGTTATTTTCGTCCTCCCTAGGCTTATTCTTGTCCAATTAGGGTTTTTAACCAATCTTGTGCATCCAATAGGTGAGTTTGTGTCATTGGATTAACATTTAGGTCATTTTCGTCCTCCCTAGGCTTATTCTTATCCAATTAGGGTTTTTAACCAATCTTGTGCATCCAATAGGCGTGTTTGTGTCATTGGATGGTCAATTAGGTCATTTTCGTCCTCCCTAGGCTTATTCTTGTCCAATTAGGGTTTTTAACCAATCTTGTGCATCCAATAAGTTGAGTTGTGTCATTGGATTAACATTTAGGTCATTTTCGTCCTCCCTAGGCTTATTCTTGCCCAATTAGGGTTTTTAACCAATCTTGTGCATCCAATAGGTGTGTTTGTGTCATTGGATTAACATTTAGGTCATTTTCGTCCTCCCTAGGCATATTCTTGTCCAATTAGGGTTTTTAACCAATCTTGTGCATCCAATACGTTTGTTTGTGTCATTGAATTAATATTTAGGTCATTTTCGTCCTCCCTAGGCATATTCTTGTCCAATTAGGGTTTTTAACCAATCTTGTGCATCCAATAGGTGTGTTTGTGTCATTGGATGATCAATTAGGTCATTTTCGTCCTCCCTAGGCTTATTCTTGTCCAATTAGGGTTTTTAACCAATCTTGTGCATCCAATAGGTGTGTTTGTGTCATTGGACGATCAATTATGTCATTTTCGTCCTCCCTAGGCATATTCTTGTCCAATTAGGGTTTTTAACCAATCTTGTGCATCCAATAGGTGTGTTTGTGTCATTGGATGATCAATTAGGTCATTTTCGTCCTCCCTAGGCTTATTCTTGTCCAATTAGGGTTTTTAACCAATCTTGTGCATCCAATAGGTGTGTTTGTGTCATTGGATGATCAATGATGTCATTTTCGTCCTCCCTAGGCTTATTCTTGTCCAATTAGGGTTTTTAACCAATCTTGTGCATCCAATAAGTTAATTTGTGTCATTGGATGATCAATTAGGTCATTTTCGTCCTTCCTAGGCATATTCTTGTCCAACTAGGGTTTTTAACCAATCTTGTGCATCCAATAAGTTCATTTGTGTCATTGGATTAACATTTAGGTCATTTTCGTCCTCCCTAGGCATATTCTTGTCCAATTAGGGTTTTTAACCAATCTTGTGCATCCAATAGGTGTGTTTGTGTCATTGGATGATCAATTAGGTCATTTTCGTCCTCCCTAGGCTTATTCTTGTCCAATTAGGGTTTTTAACAAATCTTGTGCATCCAATAAGTTCATTTGTGTCATTGGATGATCAATTAGGTCATTTTTGTCCTTCCTAGGCATATTCTTGTCCAACTAGGGTTTTTAACCAGTCTTGTGCATCCAATAGGTGTGTTTGTGTCATTGGATGATCAATTAGGTCATTTTCATCCTCCCAAGGCTTATTCTTGTCCAATTAGGGTTTTTAACCAATCTTGTGCAACCAATAAGTTCATTTGTGTCATTGGATTAACATTTAGGTCATTTTCGTCCTCCCTAGGCATATTCTTGTCCAATTAGGGTTTTTAACCAATCTTGTGCATCCAATAGGTGTGTTTGTGTCATTGGATGATCAATTAGGTCATTTTCGTCCTCCCTAGGCTTATTCTTGTCCAATTAGGGTTTTTAACCAATCTTGTGCATCCAATAAGTTCATTTGTGTCATTTTCGTCCTCCCTAGGCTTATTCTTGTCCAATTAGGGTTTTTAACCAATCTTGTGCATCCAATAAGTTGAGTTGTGTCATTGGATTAACATTTAGGTCATTTTCGTTCTCCCTAGGCTTATTCTTGTCCAATTAGGGTTTTTAACCAATCTTGTGCATCCAATAAGTTCATTTGTGTTATTGGATTAACATTTAGGTCATATTCGTCCTCCCTTGGCATATTCTTGTCCAATTAGGGTTTTTAACCAATCTTGTGCATCCAATAACTTCATTTGTGTTATTGGATTAACATTTAGGTCATATTCGTCCTCCCTAGGCATATTCTTGTCCAATTAGGGTTTTTAACCAATCTTGTGCATCCAATAGGTGTGTTTGTGTCATTGGATGATCAATTAGGTCATTTTCGTCCTCCCTAGGCATATTCTTGTCCAATTAGGGTTTTTAACCAATCTTGTGCATCCAATAGGTGTGTTTGTGTCATTGGATGATCAATTAGGTCATTTTCGTCCTCCCTAGGCTTATTCTTGTCCAATTAGGGTTTTTAACCAATCTTCTACATCCAATAAGTTCATTTGTGTCATAGGATTAACATTTAGGTCATTTTCGTCCTCCCTAGGCATATTCTTGTCCATTTAGGATTTTTAACCAATCTTGTGCATCCAATAGGTGTGTTTGTGTCATTGGATGATCAATTAGGTTATTTTCGTCCTCCCTAGGCTTATTCTTGTCCAATTAGGGTTTTTAACCAATCTTGTGCATCCAATAGGTGTGTTTGTGTCATTGGATGATCACTTAGGTCATTTTCGTCCTCCCTATGCTTATTCTTGTCCAATTAGGGTTTTTAACCAATCTTGTGCATCCAATAGGTGTGTTTGTGTCATTGGATGATCAATTAGGTCATTTTCGTCCTCCCTAGGCTTATTCTTTTCCAATTAGGGTTTTTAACCAATCTTGTGCATCTAATAACTTTGTTTGTTTCATTGAATTAATATTTAGGTCATTTTCGTCCTCCCTAGGCATATTCTTGTCCAATTAGGGTTTTTAACCAATCTTGTGCATCCAATAGGTGTGTTTGTGTCATTGGATGATCAATTAGGTCATTTTCGTCCTCCCTAGGCTTATTCTTGTCCAATTAGGGTTTTTAACCAATCTTGTGCATCCAATAACTTTGTTTGTGTCATTGAATTAATATTTAGGTCATTTTCGTCCTCCCTAGGCATATTCTTGTCCAATTAGGGTTTTTAACCAATCTTGTGCATCCAATAGGTGTGTTTGTGTCATTGGATGATCAATTAGGTCATTTTCGTTCCCCCTAGGCTTATTCTTGTCCAATTAGGGTTTTTCACCAATCTTGTGCATCCAATAACTTTGTTTGTGTCATTGAATTAATATTTAGGTCATTTTCGTCCTCCCTAGGCATATTCTTGTCCAATTAGGGTTTTTAACCAATCTTGTGCATCCAATAGGTGTGTTTGTGTCATTGGATGATCAATTAGGTCATTTTCGTCCTCCCTAGGCTTATTCTTGTCCAATTAGGGTTTTTAACCAATCTTGTGCATCCAATAACTTTGTTTGTGTCATTGAATTAATATTTAGGTCATTTTCGTCCTCCCTAGGCATATTCTTGTCCAATTAGGGTTTTTAACCAATCTTGTGCATCCAATAGGTGTGTTTGTGTCATTGGATGATCAATTAGGTCATTTTCGTCCTCCCTAGGCTTATTCTTGTCCAATTAGGGTTTTTAACCAATCTTGTTCATCCAATAGGTGTGTTTGTGTCAATGGATGATCAATTAGGTCGTTTTCGTCGTCCCTAGGCTTATTCATGTCCAATTAGGGTTTTTAACCAATCTTGTGCATCCAATAGGTGTGTTTGTGTCATTGGATGATCAATTAGGTCATTTTCGTCCTACCTAGACTTATTCTTGTCAAATTAGGGTTTTTAATCAATCTTGTGCATCCAATAACTTTGTTTGTGTCATTGAATTAATATTTAGGTCATTTTCGTCCTCCCTAGGCATATTCTTGTCCAATTAGGGTTTTTAACCAATCTTGTGCATCCAATAGGTGTG
This sequence comes from Cicer pinnatifidum, assembly GCA_037974775.1. Taxonomy (NCBI): domain Eukaryota; kingdom Viridiplantae; phylum Streptophyta; class Magnoliopsida; order Fabales; family Fabaceae; genus Cicer; species Cicer pinnatifidum. The sequence goes on from JBBPBR010000365.1 coordinate 103,553, forward strand.
TTTGTGTCATTGGATGATCAATTAGGTCATTTTCGTCCTCCCTAGGCTTATTCTTGTCCAATTAGGGTTTTTAACCAATCTTGTGCATCCAATAAGTTCATTTGTGTCATTGGATTAACATTTAAGTCATTTTCTTCCTCCCTAGGCATATTCTTGTCCAATTAGGGTTTTTAACCAATCTTGTGCATCCAATAGGTGTGTTTGTGTCATTGGATGATCAATTAGGTCATTTTCTTCCTCCCTACGCTTATTCTTGTCCAATTAGGTGTTTTAACCAATCTTGTGCATCCAATAAGTTGAGTTGTGTCATTGGATTAACATTTAGGTCATTTTCGTTCTCCCTAGGCTTATTCTTGTCCAATTAGGGTTTTTAACCAATCTTGTGCATCCAATAGGTGTGTTTGTGTCATTGGATGATCAATTAGGGTTTTTAACTAATCTTGTGCATCAAATAAGTTCATTTGTGTCATTGGATGATCAATTAGGTCATTTTCGTCCTCCCTAGGCATATTCTTGTCCAATTAGGGTTTTTAACCAATCTTGTGCATCCAATAGGTGTGTTTGTGTCATTGGATGATCAATTAGGTCATTTTCGTCCTCCCTAGGCTTATTCTTGTCCAATTAAGGTTTTTAACCAATCTTGTGCATCCAATAAGTTCATTTGTGTCATTGGATTAACATAATGTCATTTTCGTCATCCCTAGGCATATTCTTGTCCAATTAGGGTTTTTAACCAATCTTGTGCATCCAATAGGTGTGTTTGTGTCATTGGATGATCAATTAGGTCACTTTCGTCCTCCCTAGGCTTACTCATGTCCAATTAGGGTTTTTAACCGATCTTGTGCATCCAATAGGTGTGTTTGTGTCATTGGATGATCAATTAGGTCATTTTCGTCCTCCCTAGGCATATTCTTGTCCAATTAGGGTTTTTAACCAATCTTGTGCATCCAATAGGTGTGTTTGTGTCATTGGATGATCAATTAGGTCATTTTCGTCCTCCCTAGGCTTATTCTTGTCCAATTAGGGTTTTTAACCAATCTTGTGCATCCAATAGGTGTGTTTTTGTCATTCGATGATCAATTAGGTCATTTTCATCATCCCAAGGCTTATTCTTGTCCAATTAGGGTTTTTAACCAATCTTGTGCATCCAATAACTTTGTTTGTGTCATTGAATTAATATTTAGGTTATTTTCGTCCTCCTTAGGCATATTCTTGTCGAATTAGGGTTTTTAACCAATCTTGTGCATCCAATAGGTGTGTTTGTGTCATTGGATGATCAATTAGGTCATTTTCGTCCTCCCTAGGCTTATTCTTGTCAAATTAGGGTTTTTAACCAATCTTGTGCATCCAATAAGTTTGTTTGTGTCATTGAATTAATATTTAGGTCATTTTCCTCCTCCCTAGGCATATTCTTGTCCAATTAGGGTTTTTAACCAATCTTGTGCATCTGATAGGTGTGTTTGTGTCTTTGGATGATCAATTAGGTCATTTTCGTCCTCCCTTGGCTTATTCTTGTCCAATTAGGGTTTTTAACCAATCTTGTGCAAGCAATAGGTGTGTTTGTGTCATTGGATGATCAATTAGGTCATTTTCGTCCTCCCTAGGCTTATTCTTGTCCAATTAGGGTTTTTAACCAATCTTGTGCATCCATAGGTGTGTTTGTGTCATTGGATGATCAATTAGGTCATTTTCGTCCTCCCAAGGCTTATTCTTGTCCAATTAGGGTTTTTAACCAATCTTGTGCATCCAATAAGTTCATTTGTGTCATTGGATTAACATTTAGGTCATTTTCGTCCTCCCTAGGCATATTCTTGTCCAATTAGGGTTTTTAACCAATCTTGTGCATCCAATAGGTGTGTTTGTGTCATTGGATGATCAATTAGGTCATTTTCGTGCTCCCTAGGCTTATTCTTGTCCAATTAGGGTTTTTCACCAATCTTGTGCATCCAATAAGTTCATTTATGTCATTGGATGATCAATTAGGTCATTTTCGTCCTCCCTAGGCTTATTCTTGTCCAATTATGGTTTTTAACCAATCTTGTGTATCCAATAGGTGTGTTTGTGTCATTGGATGATCAATTAGGTCATTTTCGTCCTCCCTAGGCTTATTCTTGTCCAATTAGAGTTTTTAACCAATCTTGTGCATCCAATAACTTTGTTTGTGTCATTGAATTAATATTTAGGTCATTTTCGTCCTCCCTAAGCATATTCTTGTCCAATTAGGGTTTTTAACCTATCTTGTGCATCCAATAGGTGTGTTTGTGTCATTGGATGATCAATTAGGTCATTTTCGTCGTCCCTAGGCTAATTCTTGTCCAATTAGGGTTTTTAACCAATCTTGTGCATCCAATAGGTGTGTTTGTGGCAATGGATGATCAATTAGGTCATTTTCGTCCTCCCTAGGCTTATTCTTGTCCAATTAGGGTTTTTAACCAATCTTGTGCATCCAATAGGCGTGTTTGTGACATTGGATGATCAATTAGGTCATTTTCGTCCTCCCTAGGCTTTTTCTTATCCAATTAGGGTTTTTAACCAATCTTGTGCCTCCAATAAGTTCATTTGTGTCATTGGATTAACATTTAGGTCATTTTCGTCCTCCCTAGGCATATTCTTGTCCAATTAGGGTTTTTAACCAATCTTGTGCATCCAATAGGTGTGTTTGTGTCATTGGATGATCAATTAGGTCATTTTCGTCCTCCATAGGCTTTTTCTTGTCCAATTAGGGTTTTTAACCAATCTTGTGCATCCAATAGGTGTGTTTGTGTCATTGGATGATCAATTAGGTCATTTTCGTCCTCCCTAGGCATATTCTTGTCCAATTAGGGTTTTTAACCAATCTTGTGCATCCAATAGGTGTGTTTGTGTCATTGGATGATCAATTAGGTCATTTTCGTCCTCCCTAGGCTTATTCTTGTCCAATTAGGGTTTTTAACCAATCTTGTGCATCCAATAGGTGTGTTTGTGTCATTGGATGATTAATTAGGTCGTTTTCGTCGTCCCTAGGCTTATTCTTGTCCAATTAGGGTTTTTAACCAATCTTGTGCATCCAATAGGTGTGTTTGTGTCATTGGATGATCAATTAGTTCATTTTCGTCCTACCTAGACTTATTCTTGTCAAATTAGGGTTTTTAATCAATCTTGTGCATCCAATAACTTTGTTTGTGTCATTGAATTAATATTTAGGTCATTTTCGTCCTCCCTAGGCATATTCTTGTCCAATTAGGGTTTTTAACCAATCTTGTGCATCCAATAGGTGTGTTTGTGTCATTGGATGATCAATTAGGTCATTTTCGTCCTACCTAGACTTATTCTTGTCAAATTAGGGTTTTTAATCAATCTTGTGCATCCAATAACTTTGTTTGTGTCATTGAATTAATATTTAGGTCATTTTCGTCCTCCCTAGGCATATTCTTGTCCAATTAGGGTTTTAAACCAATCTTGTGCATCCAAAAGGTGTGGTTGTGTCATTGGATGATCAATTTAGGTCATTTTCGTCCTCCTTAGGCATATTCTTGTCCAATTAGGGTTTTTAACCAATCTTGTGCATCCAGTAGGTGTGTTTGTGTCATTGGATGATCAATTTAGGTCATTTTCGTCCTCCTTAGGCATATTCTTGTCCAATTAGGGTTTTTAACCAATCTTGTGCATCCAATAGGTGTGTTTGTGTCATTGGATGATCAATTAGGTGGTTTTCGTCGTCCATAGGCTTATTCTTATCCAATTAGGGTTTTTAACCAATCTTGTGCATCCAATAGGTGTGTTTGTGTCATTGGATGATCAATTAGGTCATTTTCGTCCTACCTAGACTTATTCTTGTCAAATTAGGGTTTTTAATCAACCTTGTGCATCCAATAACTTTGTTTGTGTCATTGAATCAATATTTAGGTCATTTTCGTCCTCCCTAGGCATATTCTTGTCCAATTAGGGTTTTTAACCAATCTTGTGCATCCAATAGGAGTGTTTGTGTCATTGGATGATCAATTAGGTCATTTTCGTCCTACCTAGACTTATTCTTGTCCAATTAGGGTTTTTAACCAATGTTGTGCATCCAATAAGTTCATTTGTGTCATTGGATTAACATTTAGGTCATTTTCGTCCTCCCTAGGCATATTCTTGTCCAATTAGGGTTTTTAACCAATCTTGTGCATCCAATAGGTGTGTTTGTGTCATTGGATGATCAATTAGGTCATTTTCGTCCTCCCTAGGCTTATTCTTGTCCAATTAGGATTTTTAACCAATCTTGTGCATCCAATAAGTTCATTTGTGTCATTGGATGATCAATTAGGTCATTTTCGTCCTACCTAGGCATATTCTTGTCCAACTAGGGTTTTTAACCAATCTTGTTCATCCAATAGGTGTGTTTGTGTCTTTGGATGATCAATTAGGTCATTTTCGTCCTCCCATGGCTTATTCTTGTCCAATTAGGGTTTTTAACCAATCTTGTGCATCCAATAGGTGAGTTTGTGTCATTGGATTAACATATATGTCATTTTCGTCCTCCTTAGGCTTATTCTTGTCCAATTAGGGTTTTTAACCAATCTTGTGCATCCAATAGGTTTGTTTGTGTCATTGGATGATCAATTAGGTCATTTTCGTCCTCCCTAGGCTTATTCTTGTCCAATTAGGGTTTTTAACCAATCTTGTGCATCCAATAAGTTTGTTTGTGTCATTGAATTAATATTTAGGTCGTTTTCGTCCTCCCTAGGCATATTCTTGCCCAATTAGGGTTTTTAACGAATCTTGTGCATCCAATAGGTGTGTTTGTGTCATTGGATGATCAATTAGGTCATTTTCGTCCTCCCTAGGCTTATTCTTGTCCAATTAGGGTTTTTAACCAATCTTGTGCATCCAATAGGTGTGTTTGTGTCATTGGATGATCAATTAGGTCATTTTCGTCCTCCCTAGGCTTATTCTTGTCCAATTATGGTTTTTAACCAATCTTGTACATCTAATAAGTTCATTTGTGTCATTGGATTAACATTTAGGTCATTTTCGTCCTCCCTAGGCATATTCTTGTCCAATTAGGGTTTTTAACCAATCTTGTGCATCCAATAGGTGTGTTTGTGTCATTGGATGATCAATTAGGTCATTTTCGTCCTCCCTAGGCTTATTCTTGTCCAATTAGGGTTTTTAACCAATCTTGTGCATCCAATAGGTGTGTTTGTGTCATTGGATGATCGATTAGGTCATTTTCGTCCTCCCTAGGCTTATTCTTGTCCAATTAGGGTTTTTAACCAATCTTGTGCATCCAATAGGTGTGTTTGTGTCATTGGATGATCAATTAGGTCATTTTCATCCTCCCTAGACTTATTCTTGTCCAATTAGGGTTTTTAACCAATCTTGTGCATCCATTAAGTTCATTTGTGTCATTGGATTAACATTTAGGTCATTTTCGTCCTCCCTAGGCATATTCTTGTCCAATTAGGGTTTTTAACCAATCTTGTGCATCCAATAGGTGTGTTTGTGTCATTGGATGATCAATTAGGTCATTTTCGTCCTTTCTATGCTTATTCTTGTCCAATTAGGGTTTTTAACCAATCTTGTGCATCCAATAAGTTCATTTGTGTCATTTGATGATCAATTAGGTCATTTTCGTCCTCCCTAGGCTTATTCTTGTCCAACTAGGGTTTTTAACCAATCTTGTGCATCCAATAGGTGTGTTTGTGTCATTGGATGATCAATTAGGTCATTTTCGTCCTCCCTAGGCTTATTTTTGTCCAATTAGGGTTTTTAACCAATCTTGTGCATCCAATAATTTTGTTTGTGTCATTGAATTAATACTTAGGTCATTTTCGTCCTCCCTAGGCATATTCTTGTCCAATTAGGGTTTTTAACCAATCTTGTGCATCCAATAGGTGTGTTTGTGTCATTGGATGATCAATTAGGTCATTTTCGTCCTCCCTAGGCTTATTCTTGTCCAATTAGGGTTTTTAACCAATCTTGTGCATCCAATAGGTTTGTTTGTGTCATTGCATGATCAATTAGGTCATTTTCGTCCTCCCTAGGCTTATTCTTGTCCAATTAGGGTTTTTAACCAATCTTGTGCATCCAATAGGTGTGTTTGTGTCTTTGGATGATCAATTAGGTCATTTTCTTCCTCCCTAGGCTTATTCTTGTCCAATTAGGGTTTTTAACCAATCTTGTGCATCCAATAGGTGTGTTTGTGTCATTGGATGATCAATTAGGTCATTTTCATCCTCCCTAGGCATATTCTTGTCCAATTATGGTTTTTAACCAATCTTGTGCATCCAATAGGTGTGTTTGTGTCATTGGATGATCAATTAGGTCATTTTCGTCCTCCCTAGGCTTATTCTTGTCCAATTAGGGTTTTTAACCAATCTTGTGCATCCAATAGGTGTGTTTGTGTCATTGGATGATCAATTAGGTCATTTTCGTCCTCCATAGACATATTCTTGTCCAATTAGGGTTTTTAAGCAATCTTGTGCATCCAATAAGTTCATTTGTGTCATTGGATTAACATTTAGGTCATTTTCGTCCTCCCTAGGCATATTCTTGTCCAATTAGGGTTTTTAACCAATCTTGTGCATCCAATAGGTGTGTTTGTGTCATTGGATGATCAATTAGGTCATTTTCGTCCTCCCTAGGCTTATTCTTGTCCAATTAGGGTTTTTAACCAATCTTGTGCATCCAATAGGTGTGTTTGTGTCATTGGATGATCAATTAGGTCATTTTCGTCCTCCCTAGGCTTATTCTTGTCCAATTAGGGTTTTTAACCAATCTTGTGCATCCAATAAGTACATTTGTGTCATTGGATTAACATTTAGGTCATATCAGTCCTCCCTAGGCATATTCTTGTCCAATTAGGGTTTTTAACCAATCTTGTGCATCCAATAGGTGTGTTTGTGTCATTGGATGATCAATTAGGTCATTTTCGTCCTCCCTAGGCTTATTCTTGTCCAATTAGGGTTTTTAACCAATCTTGTGCATCCAATAGGTGTGTTTGTGTCATTGGATGATCAATTAGGTCATTTTCGTCCTCCCTAGGCTTATTCTTGTCCAATTAGGGTTTTTAACCAATCTTGTGCATCCAATAGGTGTGTTTGTGTCATTGGATGATCAATTAGGTCATTTATCGTCCTCCCTAGGCTTATTCTTGTCCAATTAGGGTTTTTAACCAATCTTGTGCATCCAATAGGTTGAGTTGTGTCATTGGATTAACATTTAGGTCATTTTCGTCCTCCCTAGGCATATTCTTGTCCAATTAGGGTTTTTAACCAATCTTGTGCATCCAATAGGTGTGTTTGTGTCATTGGATGATCAATTAGGTCATTTTCGTCCTCCCTAGGCTTATTCTTGTCCAATTAGGGTTTTTAACCAATCTTGTGCATCCAATAGGTGTGTTTGTGTCATTGGATGATCAATTAGGTCATTTTCGTCCTCCCTAGGCTTATTCTTGTCCAATTAGGGTTTTTAACCATTCTTGTGCATCCAATAGGTGTGTTTGTGTCATTGGATGATCAATTAGGTCATTGTTGTCCTCCCTAGGCTTATTCTTGTCCAATTAGGGTTTTTAACCAATCTTGTGCATCCAATAGGTGTGTTTGTGTCATTGGATGATCAATTAGGTCATTTTCGTCCTCCCTAGGCTTATTCTTGTCCAATTAGGGTTTTTAACCAATCTTGTGCATCCAATAAGTTTGTTTATGTCATTGAATGATCAATTAGGTCATTTTCGTCCTCCCTAGGCTTATTCTTGTCCAATTAGGGTTTTTAACCAATCTTGTGCATCCAATAGGTGTGTTTGTGTCATTGGATGATCAATTAGGTCATTTTCGTCCTTCTTAGGCATATTCTTGTCCAATTAGGGTTTTTAACCTGTCTTGTGCATCCAATAGGTGTGTTTGTGTCATAGGATGATCAATTAAGTCATTTTCGTCCTCCTAAGGCTTATTCTTGTCCAATTAGGGTTTTTAATCAATGTTGTGCATCCAATAAGTTCATTTGTGTCATTGGATTAACATTTAGGTCATTTTCGTCCTCCCTAGGCATATTCTTGTCCAATTAGGGTTTTTAACCAATCTTGTGCATCCAATAGGTGTGTTTGTGTCATTGGATGATCAATTAGGTCATTTTCGTCCTCCCTAGGCTTATTCTTGTCCAATTAGGATTTTTAACCAATCTTGTGCATCCAATAAGTTCATTTGTGTCATTGGATGATCAATTAGGTCATTTTCGTCCTACGTAGGCATATTCTTGTCCAACTAGGGCTTTTAACCAATCTTGTGCATCCAATAGGTGTGTTTGTGTCTTTGGATGATCAATTAGGTCATTTTCGTCCTCCCTTGGCTTATTCTTGTCCAATTAAGGTTTTTAACCAATCTTGTGCATCCAATAGGTGTGTTTGTGTCATTGGATGATCAATTAGGTCATTTTCGTCCTCCCTAGGCTTATTCTTGTCCAATTAGGGTTTTTAACCAATCTTGTGCATCCAATAGGTGAGTTTGTGTCATTGGATTAACATATAGGTCATTTTCGTCCTCCCTAGGCTTATTCTTGTCCAATTAGGGTTTTTAACCAATCTTGTGCATCCAATAGGTTTGTTTGTGTCATTGGATGATCAATTAGGTCATTTTCGTCCTCCCTAGGCTTATTCTTGTCCAATTAGGGTTTTTATCCAATCTTGTGCATCCAATAACTTTGTTTGTGTCATTGAATTAATATTTAGGTCATTTTCGTCCTCCCTTGGCATATTCTTTTCCAATTAGGGTTTTTAACCAATCTTGTGCATCCAATAGGTGTGTTTGTGTCATTGGATGATCAATTAGGTCATTTTCGTCCTCCCTAGGCTTATTCTTGTCCAATTAGGGTTTTTAACCAATCTTGTGCATCCAATAGGTGTGTTTGTGTCATTGGATGATCAATTAGGTCATTTTCGTCCTCCCTAGGCTTATTCTTGTCCAATTAGGGTTTTTAACCAATCTTGTGCATCCAATAGGTGTGTTTGTGTCATTGGATGATCAATTTGCTCATTTTCGTCCTCCCTAGGCTTATTCTTGTCCAATTAGGGTTTTTAACCAATCTTGTGCATCCAATAAGTTTGTTTGTGTCATTGAATTAATATTTAGTTCATTTTCGTCCTCCCTAGGCATCATCTTGTCCAATTAGGGTTTTTAACCAATCTTGTGCATCCAATAGGTGTGTTTGTGTCATTGGATGATCAATTAGGTCATTTTCGTCCTCCCTAGGCTTATTCTTGTCCAATTAGGGTTTTTAACCAATCTTGTGCATCCAATAGGTGTGTTTGTGTCATTGGATGATCAATTAGGTCATTTTCGTCCTCCCTAGGCTTATTCTTGTCCAATTAGGGTTTTTAACCAATCTTGTGCATCCAATAAGTTCATTTGTGTCATTGGATGATCAATTAGGTCATTTTCGTCCTCCCTAGGCTTATTCTTGTCCAATTAGGGTATTTAACCAATCTTGTGCATCCAATAACTTTGTTTGTGTCATTGAATTAATATTTAGGTCATTTTCGTCCTCCCTAGGCATATTCTTGTCCAATTAGGGTTTTTAACCAATCTTGTGCATCCAATAGGTGTGTTTGTGTCATTGGATGATCAATTAGGTCATTTTCGTCCTCCCTAGGCTTATTCTTGTCCAATTAGGGTTTTTAACCAATCTTGTGCATCCAATAGGTGTGTTTGTGTCATTGGATGATCAATTAGGTCATTTTCGTCCTTCCTAGGCTTATTCTTGTCCCATTAGGGTTTTTAACCAATCTTGTGCATCCAATAAGTTCATTTGTGTCATTGGATTAACATTTAGGTCATTTTCGTCCTCCCTAGGCATATTCTTGTCCAACTAGGGTTTTTAACCAATCTTGTGCATCCAATAGGTGTGTTTGTGTCATTGGATGATCAATTAGGTCATTTTCGTCCTCCCTAGGCTTATTCTTGTCCAATTAGGGTTTTTAACCAATCTTGTGCATCCAATAGGTGTGTTTGTGTCATTGGATGATCAATTAGGTCATTTTCGTCCTCCCTAGTCTTATTTTTGTCCAATTAGGGTTTTTAACCAATCTTGTGCATCCAATAAGTTTGTTTGTGTCATTGAATTAATATTTAGGTCATTTTCGTCCTTCCTTGTCTTATTCTTGTCCAATTAGGGTTTTTAACCAATCTTGTGCATCCAATAGGTGTGTTTGTGTCATTGGATGATCAATTAGGTCATTTTCGTCCTCCCTAGGCTTATTCTTGTCCAATTATGGTTTTTAACCAATCTTGTGCATCCAACAGGTGTGTTTGTGGCAATGGATGATCAATTAGGTCATTTTCGTCCACCCTAGGCTTATTCTAGTCAAATTAGGGTTTTTAACCAATCTTGTGCATCCAATAGGTGTGTTTGTGTCATTGGATGATCAATTAGGTCATTTTCGTCCTCCCAAGGCTTATTCTTGTCCAATTAGGGTTTTTAACCAATCTTGTGCATCCAATAAGTTCATTTGTGTCATTGGATTAACATTTAGGTCATTTTCGTCCTCCCTAGGCATATTCTTGTCTAACTAGGGTTTTTAACCAATCTTTTGCATCCAATAGGTGTGTTTGTGTCATTGGATGATCAATTAGGTCATTTTCGTCCTCCGTAGGCTTATTCTTGTCCAATTAGGCTTTTTAACAAATCTTGTTCATCCAATAAGTTCATTTGTGTCATTGGATGATCAATTAGGTCATTTTCGTCCTCCCTAGACATATTCTTGTCCAATTAGGGTTTTTAACCAATCTTGTGCATCCAATAGGTGTGTTTGTGTCATTGGATGATCAATTAGGTCATTTTCGTCCTCCATAGGCTTATTCTTGTCCAATTAGGATTTTTAACCGATCTTGTGCATCCAATAGGTGTGTTTGTGTCATTGGATGATCAATTAGGTCATTTTCGTCCTCCCTAGGCTTATTCTTGTCCAATTAGAGTTCTTAACCAATCTTGTGCATCCAATAAGTTTGTTTGTTTCATTGAATTAATATTTAGGTCATTTTCGTCCTCCCTAGGCATATTCTAGTCCAATTAGGGTTTTTATCGAATCTTGTGCATCCAATAAGTTGAGTTGTGTCATTGGATTAACATTTAGGTCATTTTCGTCATCCCTAGGCTTATTCTTGTCCAATTAGGGTTTTTAACCAATCTTGTGCATCCAATAGGTGTGTTTGTGTCATTGGATGATCAATTAGGTCATTTTCGTCCTCCCTAGGCTTATTCTTGTCCAATTAGGGTTTTTAACCAATCTTGTGCATCCAATAAGTTGAGTTGTGTCATTGGATTAATATTTAGGTCATTTTCGTCCTCCCTAGGCTTATTCTTGTCCAATTAGGGTTTTTAACCAATCTTGTGCATCCAATAAGTTCATTTGTGTCATTGGATTAACATTTAGGTCCTTTTCGTCCTCCCTAGGCATATTCTTGTCCAATTAGCGTTTTTAACCAATCTTGTGCATCCAATAGGTTTATTTGTGTCATTGGATGATCAATTAGGTGATTTTTGCCTCCCTAGGCTTATTCTTGTCCAATTAGGGTTTTTAACCAATCTTGTGCATCCAATAAGTTTGTCTGTTTCATTGAATTAATATTTAGGTCATTTTCGTCCTCCCTAGGCATATTCTTGTCCAATTAGGGTTTTTAACCAATCTTGTGCATCCAATAGGTGTGTTTGTGTCATTGGATGATCAATTAGGTTATTTTCTTCCTCCCTAGGCTTATTCTTGTCCAATTAGGGTTTTTAACTAATCTTGTGCATCCAATAAGGTCATTTGTGTCATTGGATGATCAATTAGGTCATTTTCGTCCTCCCTAGGCATATTCTTGTCCAATTAGGGTTTTAACCAATCTTGTGCATCCAATAGGTGTGTTTGAGTCATTGGATGATCAATTAGGTCATTTTCGTCCTCCCTAGGCTTATTCTTGTCCAATTAGGGTTTTTAACCAATCTTGTGCATCCAATAGGTGTGTTTGTGTCATTGGATGATCAATTAGGTTATTTTCGTCCTCCCTAGGCTTATTCTTGTCCAATTAGGGTTTTTACCCAATCTTGTGCATCCAATAGGTGTGTTTGTGTCATTGGATGATCAATTAGGTCATTTTCGTCCTCCCTAGGCATATTCTTGTCCAATTAGGGTTTTTAACCAATCTTGTGCATCCATTAGGTGTGTTTGTGGCAATGGACGATCAATTAGGTCATTTTCGTCCTCCCTAGGCTTATTCTTGTCCAATTAGGGTTTTTAACCAATCTTGTGCATCCAATAGGTGTGTTTGTGTCATTGGATGATCAATTAGGTCATTTTCGTCCTCCCTAGGCTTACTCTTGTCCAATTAGGGTTTTTAACCAATCTTGTGCATCCAATAGGTGTGTTTGTGTCATTGGATGATCAATTAGGTCATTTTCGTCCTCCCTAGGCTTATTCTTGTCCAATTAGGATTTTTAACCAATCTTGTGCATCCAATAAGTTCATTTGTGTCATTGGATGATCAATTAGGTCATTTTCGTCCTCCCTAGGCATATTCTTGTCCAACTAGGGTTTTTAACCATTCTTGTGCATCCAATAGGTGTGTTTGTGTCTTTGGATGATCAATTAGGTCATTTTCGTCCTCCCTAGGCTTATTCTTGTCCAATTAGGGTTTTTAACCAATCTTGGGCATCCAATATGTGTGTTTATGTCATTGGATGATCAATTAGGTCATTTTCGTCCTCCCTAGGCTTATTCTTGTCCAATTAGGGTTTTTAACCAATCTTGTGCATCCAATAGGTGTGTTTGTGTCATTGGATGATCAATTAGGTCATTTTCGTCCTCCCTAGGCTTATTCTTGTCCAATTAGGGTTTTTAACCAATCTTGTGCATCCAATAGGTGTATTTGTGTCATTGGATGATCAATAAAGTAATTTTCAGCCTCCCTAGGCTTATTCTTGTCCAATTAGGGTTTTTAACCAATCTTGTGCATCCAATAGGTGTGTTTGTGTCATTGGATGATCAATTAGGTCATTTTCGTCCTCCCTAGGCTTATTCTTGTCCAATTAGGGTTTTTAACCAATCTTGTGCATCCAATAGGTGTGTTTGTGTCATTGGATGATCAATTAGGTCATTTATCGTCCTCCCTAGGCTTATTCTTGTCCAATTAGGGTTTTTAACCAATCTTGTGCATCCAATAGGTTGAGTTGTGTCATTGGATTAACATTTAGGTCATTTTCGTCCTCCCTAGGCATATTCTTGTCCAATTAGGGTTTTTAACCAATCTTGTGCATCCAATAGGTGTGTTTGTGTCATTGGATGATCAATTAGGTCATTTTCGTCCTCCCTAGGCTTATTCTTGTCCAATTAGGGTTTTTAACCAATCTTGTGCATCCAATAGGTGTGTTTGTGTCATTGGATGATCAATTAGGTCATTTTCGTCCTCCCTAGGCTTATTCTTGTCCAATTAGGGTTTTTAACCATTCTTGTGCATCCAATAGGTGTGTTTGTGTCATTGGATGATCAATTAGGTCATTGTTGTCCTCCCTAGGCTTATTCTTGTCCAATTAGGGTTTTTAACCAATCTTGTGCATCCAATAGGTGTGTTTGTGTCATTGGATGATCAATTAGGTCATTTTCGTCCTCCCTAGGCTTATTCTTGTCCAATTAGGGTTTTTAACCAATCTTGTGCATCCAATAGGTGTGTTTGTGTCATTGGATGATCAATTAGGTCATTTTCGTCCTCCCTAGGCTTATTCTTGTCCAATTAGGGTTTTTAACCAATCTTTTGCATCCAATAGGTGTGTTTGTGTCATTGGATGACCAATTAGGTCATTTTCGTCCTCCCAAGGCATATTCTTGTCCAATTAGGGTTTTTAACCAATCTTGTGCATCCCATAGGTGTGTTTGTGGCAATGGATGATCAATTAGGTCATTTTCGTCCTCCCTAGGCTTATTCTTGTCCAATTAGGGTTTTTAACCAATCTTGTGCATCCAATAGGTGTGTTTGTGTCATTGGATGATCAATTAGGTCATTTTCGTCCTCCCTAGGCTTATTCTTGTCCAATTAGGGTTTTTAACCAATCTTGTGCATCCAATAACTTTGTTTGTGTCATTGAATTAATATTTTGGTCATTTTCGTCCTCCCTAGGCATGTTCTTGTCCAACTAGGGTTTTTAACCAATCTTGTGCATCCAATTGGTGTGTTTGTGTCATTGGATGATCAATTAGGTCATTTTCGTCCTCCCTAGGCTTATTCTTGTCCAATTAGGGTTTTTAACCAATCTTGTGCATCCAATAGGTGTGTTTGTGTCATTGGATGATCAATTAGGTCATTTTCGTCCTCCCTAGGCTTATTCTTGTCCAATTAGGGTTTTTAACCAATCTTGTGCATCCAATAGGTGTGTTTGTGTCATTGGATGATCAATTAGGTCATTTTCGTCCTTTCTATGCTTATTTTTGTCCAATTAGGGTTTTTAAGCAATCTTGTGCATCCAATAAGTTCATTTGTGTCATTGGATGATCAATTAGGTCATTTTCGTCCTCCCTAGGCATATTCTTGTCCAACTAGGGTTTCTAACCAATCTTGTGCTTCCAATAGATGTGTTTGTGTCATTGGATGATCAATTAGGTCATTTTCGTCCTCCCTAGGCTTATTCTTGTCCAATTAGGGTTTTTAACCAATCTTGTGCATCCAATAGGTGTGTTTGTGTCATTGGATGATCAATTAGGTCATTTTCGTCCTCCCTAGGCTTATTCTTGTCCAATTAGGGTTTTTAACCAATCTTGTGCATCCAATAGGTGTGTTTGTGTCATTGGATGATCAATTAGGTCATTTTCGTCCTCCCTAGGCTTATTCTTGTCCAATTAGGGTTTTTAACCAATCTTGTGCATCCAATAGGTGTTTTTGTGTCATTGGATGATCAATTAGGTTATTTTCGTCCTCCCTAGGCTTATTCTTGTCCAATTAGGGTTTGTAACCAATCTTGTGCATCCAATAGGTGTGTTTGTGGCAATGGATGATCAATTAGGTCATTTTCGTCCTCCCTAGGCTTATTCTTGTCCAATTAGGGTTTTTAACCAATCTTGTGCATCCAATAGGTGTGTTTGTGTCATTGGATGATCAATTAGGTCATTTTCGTCCTCCCTAGGCTTATTCTTGCCCAATTAGGGTTTTTAACAAATCTTGTGCATCCAATAAGTTCATTTGTGTCATTGGATGATCAATTAGGTCATTTTCGTCCTCCCTAGGCATATTCTTGTCCAACTAGGGTTTTTAACCAATCTTGTGCATCTAATAGGTGTGTTTGTGTCTTTGGATGATCAATTAGGTCATTTTCGTCCTCCCAAGGCTTATTCTTGTCCAATTAGGGTTTTTAACCAATCTTCTGCATCCAATATGTGTGTTTGTGTCATTGGATGATCAATTAGGTCATTTTCGTCCTCCCTAGGCTCATTCTTGTCTAATTAGGATTTTTAACCAATCTTGTGCATCCAATAAGTTCATTTGTGTCATTGGATGATCAATTAGGTCATTTTCGTCCTCCCTAGGCATATTCTTGTCCAACTAGGGTTTTTAACCAATCTTGTGCATCCAATAGGTGTGTTTGTGTCTTTGGATGATCAATTAGGTCATTTTCGTCCTCCCTAGGCTTATTCTTGTCCAATTAGGGTTTTTAACCGATCTTGTGCATCCAATAGGTGTGTTTGTGTCATTGGATGATCAATTAGGTCATTTTCGTCCTCCCTAGGCTTATTCTTGTCCAATTAGGGTGTTTAACCAATCTTGTCCATCCAATAGGTGAGTTTGTGTCATTGGATTAACATTTAGGTCATTTTCGTCCTCCCTAGGCTTATTCTTGTCCAATTAGGGTTTTTAACCAATCTTGTGCATCCAATAAGTTTGTTTGTGTCATTGAATTAATATTTTGGTCATTTTCGTCCTCCCTAGGCATATTCTTGCCCAATTAGGGTTTTTAACCAATCTTGTGCATCCAATAGGTGTGTTTGTGTCTTTGGATGATCAATTAGGTCATTTTCTTCCTCCCTAGGCTTATTCTTGTCCAATTAGGGTTTTTAACCAATCTTGTGCATCCAATAGGTGTGTTTGTGTCATTGGATGATCAATTAGGTAATTTTCGTCCTCCTTAGGCTTATTGTTGTCCAATTAGGGTTTTTAACCAATCTTGTGCATCCAATAAGTTCATTTGTGTCATTGGATTAACATTTAGGTCATTTTCTTCCTCCCTAGGCATGTTCTTGTCCAATTAGGGTTTTTAACCAATCTTGTGCATCCAATAGGTGTGTTTGTCTCATTGGATGATCAATTAGGTCATTTTCGTCCTCCCTAGGCTTATTCTTGTCCAATTAGGATTTTTAACCAATCTTGTGCATCCAATAAGTTCATTTGTGTCATTGGATGATCAATTAGGTCATTTTCGTCCTCCCTAGGCATATTCTTGTCCAACTAGGGTTTTTAACCATTCTTGTGCATCCAATAGGTGTGTTTGTGTCTTTGGATGATCAATTAGGTCATTTTCGTCCTCCCTAGGCTTATTCTTTTCCAATTAGGGTTTTTAACCAATCTTGTGCATCCAATAGGTGTGTTTCTGTCATTGGATGATCAATTAGGTCATTTTCGTCCTCCCTAGGCTTATTCTTGTCCAATTAGGGTTTTTAACCAATCTTGTGCATCCAATAGGTGAGTTTATGTCATTGGATTAACATTTAGGTCATTTTCGTCCTCCCTAGGCTTATTCTTGTCCAATTAGGGTTTTTAACCAATCTTGTGCATCCAATAAGTTTGTTTGTGTCATTGAATTAATATTTAGGTCATTTTCGTCCTCCCTAGGCTCATTCTTGTCCAATTAGGATTTTTAACCAATCTTGTGCATCCAATAAGTTCATTTGTGTCATTGGATGATCAATTAGGTCATTTTCGTCCTACCTAGGCATATTCTTGTCCAACTAGGGTTTTTAACCAATCTTGTGCATCCAATAGGTGTGTTTGTGTCTTTGGATGATCAATTAGGTCATTTTCGTCCTCCCTAGGCTTATTCTTGTCCAATTAGGGTTTTTATCCAATCTTGTGCATCCAATAGGTGTGTTTGTGTCATTGGATGATTAATTAGGTCATTTTCGTCCTCCCTAGGCTTATTCTTGTCCAATTAGGGTTTTTAACCAATCTTGTCCATCCAATAGGTGAGTTTGTGTCATTGGATTATCATTTAGGTCATTTTCGTCCTCCCTAGGCTTATTCTTGTCCAATTAGGGTTTTTAACCAATCTTGTGCATCCAATAAGTTTGTTTGTGTCATTGAATTAATATTTTGGTCATTTTCGTCCTCCCTAGGCATATTCTTGCCCAATTAGGGTTTTTAACCAATCTTGTGCATCCAATAGGTGTGTTTGTGTCTTTGGATGATCAATTAGGTCACTTTCGTCCTCCCTAGGCTTATTCTTCTCCAATTAGGGTTTTTAACCAATCTTGTGCATCCAATAACTTTGTTTGTGTCATTGAATTAATATTTAGGTCATTTTCCTCCTCCCTAGGCATATTCTTTTCCAATTAGGGTTTTTAACCAATCTTGTGCATCCAATAGGTGTGTTTGTGTCATTGGATGATCAATTAGGTCGTTTTCGTCCTCCCTAGGCTTATTCTTGTCCAATTAGGGTTTTTAACCAATGTTGTGCATCCAATAAGTTCATTTGTGTCATTGGATTAACATTTAGGTCATTTTCGTCGTCCCTAGGCATATTCTTGTCCAATTAGGGTTTTTAACCAATCTTGTGCTTCCAATAGGTGTGTTTTTGTCATTGGATGATAAAGTAGGTCATTTTCGTTCTCCCTAGGCTTATTCTTGTCCAAATAGGGTTTTTAACCAATCTTGTGCATTCGATAAGTTTGTTTATGTCATTCAATTAATATTTAGGTCATTTTCGTCCTCCCTAGGCATATTCTTGTCCAATTAGGGTTTTTAACCAATCTTGTGCATCCAATAGGTGTGTTTGTGTCATTGGATGATCAATTAGGTCATTTTCGTCCTCCCTAGGCTTATTCTTGTCCAATTAGGGTTTTTAACCAATCTTGTGCATCCAATAGGTGTGTTTGTGTCATTGGATGATCAATTAGGTCATTTTCGTCCTCCCTAGGCTTATTATTGGCCAATTAGGGTTTTTAACCAATCTTGTGCATGCAATAAGTTCATTTGTGTCATTGGATGATCAATTAGGTCCTTTTCGTCCTCCTTAGGCATATTCTTGTCCATCTAGGGTTTTAAACCAATCTTGTGCATCCAATAGGTGTGTTTGTGTCATTGGATGATCAATTAGGTTATTTTCGTCCTCCCTAGGCTTATTCTTGTCCAATTAGGGTTTTTAACCAATCTTGTGCATCCAATAGGTGTGTTTGTGTCATTGGATGATAATTAGGTCATTTTCATTCTCCCTAGGCATATTCTTGTCCAATTAGGGTTTTTAACCAATCTTGTGCATCCAATAGGTGTGTTTGTGTCATTGGATGATCAATTAGGTCATTTACGTCCTCCCTAGGCTTATTCTTGTCCAATTAGGGTTTTTAACCAATCTTGTGCATCCAATAACTTTGTTTGTGTTATTGAATTAATATTAAGGTCATTTTCGTCCTCCCTAGGCATATTCTTGTCCAATTAGGGTTTTTAACCAATCTTGTGCATCCAATAGGTGTGTTTGTGTCATTGGATGATCAATTAGGTCATTTTCGTCCTCCCTAGGCTTATTCTTGTCCAATTAGGGTTTTTAACCAATCTTGTGCATCCAATAGGTGTGTTTGTGTCATTGGATGATCAATTAGGTCATTTACGTCCTCCCTAGGCTTATTCTTGTCCAATTAGGGTTTTTAACCAATCATGTGCATCCAATAGGTGTGTTTGTGTCATTGGATGATCAATTAGGTCATTTTCGTCCTCCCTTGGCATATTCTTGTCCAATTAGGGTTTTTAACCAATCTTGTGCATCCAATAGGTGTGTTTGTGTCATTGGATGATCAATTAGGTCATTTTCGTCCTCCCTAGGCTTATTCTTGTCCAATTAGGGTTTTTAACCAATCTTGTGCATCCAATAGGTGTGTTTGTGTCATTGGATGATCAATTAGGTCATTTTCGTCCTCCCTAGGCTTATTCTTGTCGAATTAGGGTTTTTAACCAATCTTGTGCATCCAATAAGTTCATTTGTGTTATTGGATTAACATTTAGGTCATATTCGTTCTCCCTTGGCTTATTCTTGTCCAATTAGGGTTTTTAACCAAACTTTTGCATCCAATAGGTGTGTTTGTGTCATTCGATGATCAATTAGGTCATTTTTGTCCTCCCTAGGCATCTTCTTGTCCAATTAGGGTTTTTAACCAATCTTGTGCATCCAATAGGTGTGTTTGTGTCATTGGATGATCAATTAGGTCATTTTCGTCCTCCCTAGGCTTATTCTTGTCCAATTAGGGTTTTTAACCAATCTTGTGCATCCAATAGGTGTGTTTGTGTCATTGGATGATCAATTAGGTCATTTTCGTCCTCCCTAGGCTTATTCTTGTCCAATTAGGGTTTTTAAGCAATCTTGTACATCCAATAAGTTCATTTGTGTCATTGGATTAACATTTAGGTCATTTTCGTCCTCCCTAGGCATATTCTTGTCCAATTAGGGTTTTTAACCAATCTTGTGCATCCAATAGGTGTGTTTGTGTCATTGGATGATCAATTAGGTCATTTTCGTCCTCCAAAGGCTTATTCTTGTCCAATTAGGGTTTTTAACCAATCTTGTGCATCCAATAAGTTGAGTTGTGTCATTGGATTAACATTTAAGTCATTTTCGTCCTCCCTAGGCTTATTCTTGTCCAATTAGGGTTTTTAACCAATCTTGTGCATCCAATAAGTTCATTTGTGTCATTGGATTAACATTTAGGTCATTTTCGTCCTCCCTAGGCATATTCTTGTCCAATTAGGGTTTTTAACAAATCTTGCGCATCCAATAGGTGTGTTTATGTCATTGGATGATCAATTAGGTCATTTTCGTCCTCCCTAGGCATATTCTTGTCCAATTAGGGTTTTTAACCAATCTTGTGCATCCAATAGGTGTGTTTGTGTCATTGGATGATCAATTAGGTCATTTACGTCCTCCCTATGCTTATTCTAGTCCAATTAGGGTTTTTAACCAATCTTGTGCATCCAATAACTTTGTTTGTGTCATTGAATTAATATTTACGTCATTTACGTCCTCCCTAGGCATATTCTTGTCCAATTAGGGTTTTTAACCAATCTTGTGCATCCAATAGGTGTGTTTGTGTCATTGGATGATCAATTAGGTCATTTTCGTCCTCCCTAGGCTTATTCTTGTCCAATTAGGGTTTTTAACCAATCTTGTGCATCCAATAAGTTGAGTTGTGTCATTGGATTAACATTTAGGTCTATTTCGTCCTCCCTAGGCTTATTCTTGTCCAATTAGGGTTTTTAACTAATCTTGTGCATCCAATAGGTGTGTTTGTGTCATTGGATGATCAATTAGGTCATTATCATCCTCCCTAGGCTTATTCTTGTCCAATTAGGGTTTTTAACCAATCTTGTGCATCCAATAGGTATGTTTGTGTGATTGGATGATCAATTAGGTTATTTTCGTCCTCCCTAGGCTTATTCTTGTCCAATTAGGGTTTTTAACCAATCTTGTGCATCCAATAAGTTGAGTTGTGTCATTGGATGATCAATTAGGTCATTTTCGTCCTCCCTAGGCATATTCTTGTCCAATTAGGGTTTTTAACCAATCTTGTGCATCCAATAGGTGTGTTTGTGTCATTGGATGATCAATTAGGTCATTTTCGTCCTCCCTAGGCTTATTCTTGTCCAATTAGGGTTTTTAACCAATCTTGTGCATCCAATAGGTGTGTTTGTGTCATTGGATGATCAATTAGGTCATTTTCGTCCTCCCTAGGCCTATTCTTGCCCAATTAGGGTTTTTAACCAATCTTGTGAATCCAATAAGTTTGTTTGTGTCATTGAATTAATATTTAGGTCATTTTCGTCCTCCCTACGCATATTATTGTCCAATTAGGGTTTTTAACCAATCTTCTGCATCCAATAGGTGTGTTTGTGTCATTGGATGATCAATTAGGTCATTTTCGTCCTCCCTAGGCATATTCTTGTCCAATTAGGGTTTTTAACCAATCTTGTGCATCCAATAGGTGTGTTTGTGTCATTGGATGATCAATTAGGTCATTTTCGTCCTCCCTAGGCTTATTGTTGTCCAATTAGGGTTTTTAACCAATCTTGTGCATCCAATAGGTGTGTTTGTGTCATTGGATGATCAATTAGGTCATTTTCGTCCTCCATAGGCTTATTCTTGTCCAATTAGGGTTTTTAACCAATCTTGTGCATCCAATAGGTGAGTTTGTGTCATTGGATTAACATTTAGGTCATTTTCGTCCTCCCTAGGCTTATTCTTGTCCAATTAGGGTTTTTAACCAATCTTGTGCATCCAATAAGTTTGTTTGTGTCATTGAATTAATATTTAGGTCATTTTCGTCCTCCCTAGGCATATTCTTGCCCAATTAGGGTTTTTAACCAATCTTGTGCATCCAATAGGTGTGTTTGTGTCATTGGATGATCAATTAGGTAATTTTCGTCCTCCCTAGGCTTATTCTTCTCCAATTAGGGTTTTTAACCAATCTTGTGCATCCAATAACTTTGTTTGTGTCATTGAAATAATATTTAGGTCATTTTCCTCCTCCCTAGGCATATTCTTTTCATATTAGGGTTTTTAACCAATCTTGTGCATCCAATAGGTGTGTTTGTGTCATTGGATGATCAATTAGGTCGTTTTCGTCCTCCCTAGGCCTATTCTTGTCCAATTAGGGTTTTTAACCAATGTTGTGCATCCAATAAGTTCATTTGTGTCATTGGATTAACATTTAGGTCATTTTCGTCCTCCCTAGGCATATTCTTGTCCAATTCGGGTTTTTAACCAATCTTGTGCATCCAATAGGTGTGTTTGTGTCATTGGATGATCAAGTAGGTCATTTTCGTTCTCCCTAGGCTTATTCTTGTCCAATTAGGGTTTTTAACCAATCTTGAGCATTCGATAAGTTTGTTTATGTCATTGAATTAATAATTAGGTCATTTTCGTCCTCCCTAGGCATATTCTTGTCCAATTAGGGTTTTTAACCAATCTTGTGCATCCAATAGGTGTGTTTGTGTCATTGGATGATCAATTAGGTCATTTTCGTCCTCCCTAGGCTTATTCTTGTCCAATTAGGGTTTTTAACCAATCTTGTGCATCCAATAGGTGTGTTTGTGTCATTGGATAATCAATTAGGTCATTTTCGTCCTTCCTAGGCATATTCTTGTCCAATTAGGGTTTTTAACCAGTCTTGTGCATCCAATAGGTGTGTTTGTGTCATTGGATGATCAATTAGGTCATTTTCATCCTCCCAAGGCTTATTCTTGTCCAATTAGGGTTTTTAACCAATCTTGTGCATCCAATAAGTTCATTTGTGTCATTGGATTAACATTTAGGTCATTTTCGTCCTCCCTAGGCATATTCTTGTCCAATTAGGGTTTTTAACCAATCTTGTGCATCCAATAGGTGTGTTTGTGTCATTGGATGATCAATTAGGTCATTTTCGTCCTCCCTATGCTTATTCTTGTCCAATTAGGGTTTTTAACCAATCTTGTGCATCCAATAAGTTCATTTGTGTCATTGGATGATCAACTAGGTCATTTTCGTCCTTCCTAGGCATATTCTTGTCCAACTAGGGTTTTTAACCAACCTTGTGCATCCAATAGGTGTGTTTGTGTCATTGGATGATCAATTAGGTCATTTTCGTCCTCCTTAGGCTTATTCTTGTCCAATTAGGGTTTTTAACCAATCTTGTGCGTCCAATAAGTTCATTTGTGTCATTGGATTAACATTTAGGTCATTTTCGTCCTCCTTAGGCATATTCTTGTCCAATTAGGGTTTTTAACCAATCTTGTGCATCCAATAGGTGTGTTTGTGTCATTGGATGATCAATTAGGTCATTTTCGTCCTCCCTAGGCTTATTCTTGTCCAATTAGGGTTTTTAACCAATCTTGTGCATCCAATAAGTTCATTTGTGTCATTGGATGATCAACTAGGTCATTTTCGTCCTCCCTAGGCATATTCTTGTCCAACTAGGGTTTTTAACCAATCTTGTGCTTCCAATAGGTGTGTTTCTGTCATTGGATGATCAATTAGGTCATTTTCGTCCTCCCTAGGCTTATTCTTGTCCAATTAGGGTTTTTAACAAATCTTGTGCATCCAATAAGTTCATTTGTGTCATTGGATGATCAATTAGGTCATTTTCGTCCTCCCTAGGCTTATTCTTGTCCAATTAGGGTTTTTAACCAATCTTGTGCATCCAATAGGTGTGTTTGTGTCATTGGATGATCAATTAGGTCATTTTCGTCCTCCCTAGACTTATTCTTGTCCAATTAGGGTTTTTAACCAATCTTGTGCATCCAATAGGTGTGTTTGTGTCATTGGATGATCGATTAGGTCATTTTCGTCCTCCCTTGACTTATTCTTGTCAAATTAGGGTTTTTAACCAATCTTGTGCATCCAATAACTTTGTTTGTGTCATTGAATTAATATTTAGGTCATTTTCGTCCTCCCTAGGCATATTCTTATCCAATTAGGGTTTTTAACCAATCTTGTGCATCCAATAGGTGAGTTTGTGTAATTGGATGATCAATTAGGTCATTTTCGTCCTTTCTATGCTTATTCTTGTCCAATTAGGGTTTTTAACCAATCTTGTGCATCCAATAGGTGTGTTTGTGTCATTGGATGATCAATTAGGTTATTTTCGTCCTTCCTAGGCTTACTCTTGTCCAATTAGGGTTTTTAACCAATGTTGTGCATCCCATAAGTTCATTTGTGTCATTGGATTAACATTTAGGTCATTTTCGTCCTCCCTAGACATATTCTTGTCCAATTAGGGTTTTTAACCAATCTTGTGCATCCAATAACTTTGTTTGTGTCATTGAATTAATATTTAGGTCATTTTTGTCCTCCCTAGGCATATTCTTGTCCAATTAGGGTTTTTAACCAATCTTCTGCATCCAATAGGTGTGTTTGTGGCAATGGATGATCAATTAGGTCATTTTCGTCCTCCCTAGGCTTATTCTTGTCCAATTAGGGTTTTTAACCAATCTTGTGCATCCAATAGGTGTGTTTGTGTCATTGGATGATCAATTAGGTCATTTTCGTCCTCCCTAGGCTTATTCTTGTCCAATTAGGGTTTTTAACCAATCTTGTGCATCCAATAAGTTAAGTTGTGTCATTGGATTAACATTTAGGTCATTTTCGTCCTCCCAAGGCTTATTCTTGCCCAATTAGGGTTTTTAACCAATCTTGTGCATCCAATAAGTTCATTTGTGTCATTGGATTAACATTTAGGTCATTTTCGTCCTCCCTAGGCATATTCTTGTCCAATTAGGGTTTTTAACCAATCTTGTGCATCCAATAGGTGTGTTTGTGTCATTGGATGATCAATTAGGTCATTTTCGTCCTACCTTGGCATATTCTTGTCTAGTTAGGGTTTTTAACCAATCTTGTGCATCCAATAGGTGTGTTTGTGTCATTGGATGATCAATTAGGTCATTTTCGTCCTCCCTAGGCTTATTCTTCTCCAATTAGGGTTTTTAACCAATCTTGTGCATCAATAGGTGTGTTTGTGTCATTGGATGATCAATTAGGTCATTTTCGTCCTCCCTAGGCTTATTCTTGTCCGATTAGGGTTTTTAACCAATCTTGTGCATCCGATAAGTTTGTTTGTGTCATTGAATTAATATTTAGGTCATGTTCGTCCTCCCTTATGCATATTCTTGTCCAATTAGGGTTTTTAACCAATCTTGTGCATCCAATAGGTGTGTTTGTGTCATTGGATGATCAATTAGGTCATTTTCGTCCTCCCTAGGCTTATTCTTGTCCAATTAGGGTTTTTAACCAATCTTGTGCATCCAATAAGCTCATTTGTGTCATTGGATGATCAATTAGGTCATTTTCGTCCTCCCTAGGCATATTCTTGTCCAACTAGGGTTTTTAACCAATCTTGTGCATCTAATAAGTTGAGTTGTGTCATTGGATTAACATTTAGGTCATTTTCGTTCTCCCTAGGCTTATTCTTGTCCAATTAGGGTTTTTAACCAATCTTGTGCATCCAATAAGTTCATTTGTGTTATTGGATTAACATTTAGGTCATATTCGTCCTCCCTCGGCATATTCTTGTCCAATTAGGGTTTTTAACCAATCTTGTGCATCCAATAGGTGTGTTTGTGTCATTGGATGATCAATTAGGTCATTTTCGTCCTCCCTAGGCTTATTCTTGTCCAATTAGGGTTTTTAACCAATCTTGTGCATCCAATAGGTGTGTTTGTGTCATTGGATGATCAATTAGGTCATTTTCGTCCTCCCTAGGCTTATTCTTGTCGAATTAGGGTTTTTAACCAATCTTGTGCATCCAATAAGTTCATTTGTGTTATTGGATTAACATTTAGGTCATATTCGTTCTCCCTTGGCTTATTCTTGTCCAATTAGGGTTTTTAACCAAACTTTTGCATCCAATAGGTGTGTTTGTGTCATTCGATGATCAATTAGGTCATTTTTGTCCTCCCTAGGCATCTTCTTGTCCAATTAGGGTTTTTAACCAATCTTGTGCATCCAATAGGTGTGTTTGTGTCATTGGATGATCAATTAGGTCATTTTCGTCCTCCCTAGGCTTATTCTTGTCCAATTAGGGTTTTTAACCAATCTTGTGCATCCAATAGGTGTGTTTGTGTCATTGGATGATCAATTAGGTCATTTTCGTCCTCCCTAGGCTTATTCTTGTCCAATTAGGGTTTTTAACCAATCTTGTGCATCCAATAAGTTCATTTGTGTCATTGGATGATCAATTAGGTCATTTTCGTCCTTCCTAGGCATATTCTTGATCAACTAGGGTTTTAAACCAATCTTGTGCATCCAATAGGTGTGTTTGTGTCATTGGATGATCAATTAGGTCATTTTCGTCCTCCCTAGGCTTATTCTTGTCCAATTAGGGTTTTTAACCAATCTTGTGCATCCAATAGGTGTGTTTGTGTCATTGGATGATCAATTAGGTCATTTTCGTCCTCCCTAGGCTTATTCTTGTCCAATTAGGGTTTTTAACCAATCTTGTGCATCCAATAGGTGTGTTTGTGTCATTGGATGATCAATTAGGTCATTTTCGTCCTCCCTAGGCTTATTCTTGTCCAATTAGGGTTTTTAACCAATCCTGTGCATCCATTAGGTGTGTTTGTGGCAATGGACGATCAATTAGGTCATTTTCGTCCTCCCTAGGCTTATTCTAGTCAAATTAGGGTTTTTAACTAATCTTGTGCATCCAATAGGTGTGTTTGTGTCATTGGATGATCAATTAAGTCATTTTCGTCCTCCCTAGGCTTATTCTTGTCCAATTAGGGTTTTTAACCAATCTTGTGCATCCAATAGGTGTGTTTGTGTCATTGGATGATTAATTAGGTCATTTTCGTCCTCCCTAGGCTTATTCTTGTCCAATTAGGGTTTTTAACCAATCTTGTGCATCCAATAAGTTGAGTTGTGTCATTGGATTAACATTTAAGTCATTTTCGTCCTCCCTAGGCTTATTCTTGTCCAATTAGGGTTTTTAACCAATCTTGTGCATCCAATAAGTTCATTTGTGTCATTGGATTAACATTTAGGTCATTTTCGTCCTCCCTAGGCATATTCTTGTCCAATTAGGGTTTTTAACAAATCTTGCGCATCCAATAGGTGTGTTTATGTCATTGGATGATCAATTAGGTCATTTTCGTCCTCCCTAGGCATATTCTTGTCCAATTAGGGTTTTTAACCAATCTTGTGCATCCAATAGGTGTGTTTGTGTCATTGGATGATCAATTAGGTCATTTACGTCCTCCCTATGCTTATTCTAGTCCAATTAGGGTTTTTAACCAATCTTGTGCATCCAATAACTTTGTTTGTGTCATTGAATTAATATTTACGTCATTTACGTCCTCCCTAGGCATATTCTTGTCCAATTAGGGTTTTTAACCAATCTTGTGCATCCAATAGGTGTGTTTGTGTCATTGGATGATCAATTAGGTCATTTTCGTCCTCCCTAGGCTTATTCTTGTCCAATTAGGGTTTTTAACCAATCTTGTGCATCCAATAAGTTGAGTTGTGTCATTGGATTAACATTTAGGTCTATTTCGTCCTCCCTAGGCTTATTCTTGTCCAATTAGGGTTTTTAACTAATCTTGTGCATCCAATAGGTGTGTTTGTGTCATTGGATGATCAATTAGGTCATTATCATCCTCCCTAGGCTTATTCTTGTCCAATTAGGGTTTTTAACCAATCTTGTGCATCCAATAGGTATGTTTGTGTGATTGGATGATCAATTAGGTTATTTTCGTCCTCCCTAGGCTTATTCTTGTCCAATTAGGGTTTTTAACCAATCTTGTGCATCCAATAAGTTGAGTTGTGTCATTGGATGATCAATTAGGTCATTTTCGTCCTCCCTAGGCATATTCTTGTCCAATTAGGGTTTTTAACCAATCTTGTGCATCCAATAGGTGTGTTTGTGTCATTGGATGATCAATTAGGTCATTTTCGTCCTCCCTAGGCTTATTCTTGTCCAATTAGGGTTTTTAACCAATCTTGTGCATCCAATAGGTGTGTTTGTGTCATTGGATGATCAATTAGGTCATTTTCGTCCTCCCTAGGCCTATTCTTGCCCAATTAGGGTTTTTAACCAATCTTGTGAATCCAATAAGTTTGTTTGTGTCATTGAATTAATATTTAGGTCATTTTCGTCCTCCCTACGCATATTATTGTCCAATTAGGGTTTTTAACCAATCTTCTGCATCCAATAGGTGTGTTTGTGTCATTGGATGATCAATTAGGTCATTTTCGTCCTCCCTAGGCATATTCTTGTCCAATTAGGGTTTTTAACCAATCTTGTGCATCCAATAGGTGTGTTTGTGTCATTGGATGATCAATTAGGTCATTTTCGTCCTCCCTAGGCTTATTCTTGTCCAATTAGGGTTTTTAACCAATCTTGTGCATCCAATAAGTTCATTTGTGTCATTGGATTAACATTTAGATCATTTTCGTCCTGCCTAGGCATATTCTTGTCCAATTAGGGTTTTTAACCAATCTTGTGCATCCAATAGGTGTGTTTGTGTCATTGGATGATCAATTAGGTTATTTTCGTCCTCCCTAGGCTTATTCTTGTCCAATTAGGGTTTTTAACCAATCTTGTGCATCCAATAGGTGTGTTTGTGTCATTGGATGACCAATTAGGTCATTTTCGTCCTCCCTAGGCATATTCTTGTCCAATTAGGGTTTTTAACCAATCTTGTGCATCCAATAGGTGTGTTTGTGTCATTGGATGATCAATTAGGTCATTTTCGTCCTCCCTAGGCTTATTCTTGTCCAATTAGGGTTTTTAACAAATGTTGTGCATCCAATAGGTGTGTTTGTGTCATTGGATTAACATTTAGGTCATTTTCGTCCTCCCTAGGCTTATTCTTGTCCAATTAGGGTTTTTAACCAATCTTGTGCATCCAATAAGTTTGTTTGTGTCATTGAATTAAAATTTAGGTCATTTTCGTCCTCCCTAGACATATTCTTGTCCAATTAGGGTTTTTAACCAATCTTGTGCATCCAATAGGTGTGTTTGTGTCATTGGATAATCAATTAGGTCATTTTCGTCCTTCCTAGGCATATTCTTGTCCAATTAGGATTTTTAACCAGTCTTGTGCATCCAATAGGTGTGTTTGTGTCATTGGATGATCAATTAGGTCATTTTCATCCTCCCAAGGCTTATTCTTGTCCAATTAGGGTTTTTAACCAATCTTGTGCATCCAATAAGTTCATTTGTGTCATTGGATTAACATTTAGGTCATTTTCGTCCTCCCTAGGCATATTCTTGTCCAATTAGGGTTTTTAACCAATCTTGTGCATCCAATAGGTGTGTTTGTGTCATTGGATGATCAATTAGGTCATTTTCGTCCTCCCTAGGCTTATTCTTGTCCAATTAGGGTTTTTAACCAATCTTGTGCATCCAATAGGTGTGTTTGTGTCATTGGATGATCAATTAGGTCATTTTCGTCCTCCCTAGGCTTATTCTTGTCCAATTAGGGTTTTTAACCAATCTTGTGCTTCCAATAAGTTGAGTAGTGTCATTGGATTAACATTTAGGTCATTTTTGTCCTCCCTTGGTTTATTCTTGTCCAATTAGGGTTTTTAACCAATCTTGTGCATCCAATAAGTTTGTTTGTGTCATTGGATTATCAATTAGGTCATTTTCGTCCTCCCTAGGCTTATTTTTGTCCAATTAGGGTTTTTAACCAATCTTGTGCATCCAATAAGTTTGTTTGTGTCATTGAATTAATATTTAGGTCATTTTCGTCCTCCCTAGGCATCATCTTGTCCAATTAGGATTTTTAACCAATCTTTTGCATCCAATAGGTGTATTTGTGTCATTGGATGATCAATTAGGTCATTTTCGTCCTCCCTAGGTTTATTCTTGTCCAATTAGGGTTTTTAATTAATCTTGTGCATCCAAAAACTTTGTTTGTGTCATTAAATTAATATTTAGGTCATTTTCGTCCTCCCTAGGCATATTCTTGTCCAATTAGGGTTTTTAACCAATCTTGTGCATCCAATAGGTGTGTTTGTGTCATTGGATGATCAATTAGGTCATTTTCGTCCTCCCTAGGCTTATTCTTGTCCAATTAGGGTTTTTAACCAATCTTGTGCATCCAATAGGTGTGTTTGTGTCATTGGATGATCAATTAGGTCATTTTCGTCCTCCCTAGGCTTATTCTTGTCCAATTAGGGTTTTTAACCAATCTTGTGCATCCAATAGGTGTGTTTGTGTCATTGGATGATCAATTTGCTCATTTTCGTCCTCCCTAGGCTTATTCTTGTCCAATTAGGGTTTTTAACCAATCTTGTGCATCCAATAAGTTTGTTTGTGTCATTGAATTAATATTTAGTTCATTTTCGTCCTCCCTAGGCATCATCTTGTCCAATTAGGGTTTTTAACCAATCTTGTGCATCCAATAGGTGTGTTTGTGTCATTGGATGATCAATTAGCTCATTTTCGTCCTCCCTAGGCTTATTCTTGTCCAATTAGGGTTTTTAACCAATCTTGTGCATCCAATAAGTTCATTAGTGTCATTGGATGATCAATTAGGTCATTTTCGTCCTCCCTAGGCATGTTCTTGTCCAACTAGGGTTTTAAACAAATCTTGTGCATCCAATAGGTGTGTTTGTGTCATTGGATGATCAATTAGGTCATTTTCGTCCTCCCTAGGCTTATTCTTGTCCAATTAGGGTTTTTAACCAATCTTGTGCATCCAATAAGTTTGTTTGTGTCATTGAATTAATATTTAGGTTATTTTCGTCCTGCCTAGGCATATTCTTGTCCAATTAGGGTTTTTAAACAATCTTGTGTATCCAATAGGTGTGCTTGTGTCATTGGATGATCAATTAGGTCATTTTCGTCCTCGCTAGGCATATTCTTGTCCAATTAGGGTTTTTAACCAATCTTGTGCATCCAATAGGTGTGTTTGTGGCATTGGATGATCAATTAGGTCATTTTCGTCCTCCCTAGGCTTATTCTTGTCCAATTAGGGTTTTTAACCAATCTTGTGCATCCAATAGGTGTGTTTGTGTCATTGGATGATCAATTAGGTCATTTTCGTCCTCCCTAGGCTTATTCTTGTCCAATTAGGGTTTTTAACCAATCTTGTGCATCCAATAGGTGTGTTTGTGTCATTGGATGATCAATTAGGTCATTTTCGTCCTCCCTAGGCTTATTCTTGTCCAATTAGGGTTTTTAACCAATCTTGTGCATCCAATAGGTGTGTTTGTGTCATTGGATGATCAATTAGGTCATTTTCATCATCCCAAGGCTTATTCTTGTCCAATTAGGGTTTTTAACCAATCTTGTGCATCCAATAACTTTGTTTGTGTCATTGAATTAATATTTAGGTCATTTTCGTCCTCCTTAGGCATATTCTTGTCGAATTAGGGTTTTTAACCAATCTTGTGAATCCAATCGGTGTGTTTCTGTCATTGGATGATCAATTAGGTCATTTTCGTCCTCCCTAGGCTTATTCTTGTCCAATTAGGGTTTTTAACCAATCTTGTGCATCCAATAGGTGTGTTTGTGTCATTGGATGATCAATTAGGTCATTTTCGTCCTCCCTAGGCTTATTCTTGTCCAATTAGGGTTTTTAACCAATCTTGTGCATCCAATAGGTGTGTTTGTGTCATTGGATGATCAATTAGGTCATTTTCGTCCTCCCTAGGCTTATTCTTGTCCAATTAGGGTTTTTAACCAATCTTGTGCATCCAATAGGTGTGTTTGTGTCATTGGATGATCAATTAGTTCATTTTTGTCCTCCCTAGGCTTATTCTTGTCCAATTAGGGTTTCTAACCAATCTTGTGCATCCAATAGGTGTGTTTGTGTCATTGGATGATCAATTAGGTCATTTTCGTCCTCCCTAGGCTTATTCTTGTCCAATTAGGGTTTTTAACCAATCTTGTGCATCCAATAGGTGTGTTTGTGTCATTGGATGATCAATTAGGTCGTTTTCGTCCTCCCTAGTCTTATTCTTGTCCAATTAGGGTTTTTAACCAATCTTGTGCATCCAATAGGTGTGTTTGTGTCATTGGATGATCAATTAGGTCATTTTCGTCCTCCCTAGGCTTATTCTTGTCCAATTAGGGTTTTTAACCAATCTTGTGCATCCGATAAGTTTGTTTGTGTCATTGAAATAATATTTAGGTCATTTTCGTCCTCCCTAGGAATATTCTTGTCCAATTAGTGTTTTTAACCAATCTTGTGCATCCAATAGGTGTGTTTGTGTCATTGGATGATCAATTAGGTCATTTTCGTCCTCCCTAGGCATATTCTTGTCCAATTAGGGTTTTTTTCCAATCTTGTGCATCCAATAGGTGTGTTTGTGTCATTGGATGATCAATTAGGTCATTTTCGTCCTCCCTAGGCTTATTCTTGTCCAATTAGGGTTTTTAACCAATCTTGTGCATCCAATAGGTGTGTTTGTGTCATTGGATGATCAATTAGGTCATTTTCGTCCTCCCTAAGCTTATTCTTGTCCAATTAGGGTTTTTAACCAATCTTGTGCATCCAATAAGTTCATTTGTGTCATTGGATTAACATTTAGGTCATTTTCGTCCTCCCTAGGCATATTCTTGTCCAATTAGGGTTTTTAACCAATCTTGTGCCTCCAATAGGTGTGTTTGTGTCATTGGATGATCATTTAGGTCATTTTCGTCCTCCCTAGGCATATTCTTGTCCAATTAGGGTTTTTAACCAATCATGTGCATCCAATAGGTGTGTTTGTGTCTTTGGATGATCAATTAGGTCATTTTCGTCCTCCCTAGGCATATTCTTGTCCAATTAGGGTTTTTAACCAATCTTGTGCATCCAATAGGTGTGTTTGTGTCATTGGATGATCAATTAGGTCATTTTCGTCCTCCCTAGGCTTATTCTTGTCCAATTAGGGTTTTTAACCAATCTTGTGCATCCAATAGGTGTGTTTGTGTCATTGGATGATCAATTAGGTCATTTTCGTCCTCCCTAGGCCTATTCTTGCCCAATTAGGGTTTTTAACCAATCTTGTGAATCCAATAAGTTTGTTTGTGTCATTGAATTAATATTTAGGTCATTTTCGTCCTCCCTACGCATATTATTGTCCAATTAGGGTTTTTAACCAATCTTCTGCATCCAATAGGTGTGTTTGTGTCATTGGATGATCAATTAGGTCATTTTCGTCCTCCCTAGGCATATTCTTGTCCAATTAGGGTTTTTAACCAATCTTGTGCATCCAATAGGTGTGTTTGTGTCATTGGATGATCAATTAGGTCATTTTCGTCCTCCCTAGGCTTATTCTTGTCCAATTAGGGTTTTTAACCAATCTTGTGCATCCAATAAGTTCATTTGTGTCATTGGATTAACATTTAGATCATTTTCGTCCTGCCTAGGCATATTCTTGTCCAATTAGGGTTTTTAACCAATCTTGTGCATCCAATAGGTGTGTTTGTGTCATTGGATGATCAATTAGGTTATTTTCGTCCTCCCTAGGCTTATTCTTGTCCAATTAGGGTTTTTAACCAATCTTGTGCATCCAATAGGTGTGTTTGTGTCATTGGATGACCAATTAGGTCATTTTCGTCCTCCCTAGGCATATTCTTGTCCAATTAGGGTTTTTAACCAATCTTGTGCATCCAATAGGTGTGTTTGTGTCATTGGATGATCAATTAGGTCATTTTCGTCCTCCCTAGGCTTATTCTTGTCCAATTAGGGTTTTTAACCAATCTTGTGCATCCAATAAGTTCATTTGTGTCATTGGATTAACATTTAGGTAATTTTCGTCCTCCCTAGGGATATTCTTGTCCAATTAGAGTTTTAGACCAATCTTGTGCATCCAATAGGTGTGTTTGTGTCATTGGATGATCAATTAGGTTATTTTCGTCCTCCCTAGGCTTATTCTTGTCCAATTAGGGTTTTTAACTAATCTTGTGCATCAAATAAGTTCATTTGTGTCATTGGATGATCAATTAGGTCATTTTCGTCCTCCCTAGGCATATTCTTGTCCAATTATGGTTTTTAACCAATCTTGTGCATCCAATAGGTGTGTTTGTGTCATTGGATGATCAATTAGGTCATTTTCGTCCTCCCTAGGCTTATTCTTGTCCAATTAGGGTTTTTAACCAATCTTGTGCATCCAATAGGTGTGTTTGTGTCATTGGATGATCAATTAGGTCATTTTCGTCCTCCCTAGGCTTATTCTTGTCCAATTAGGGTTTTTAACCAATCTTGTGCATCCGATAAGTTTGTTTGTGTCATTGAATTAATATTTAGGTCATTTTCGTCCTCCGTAGGCATATTCTTGTCCAATTAGGGTTTTTTACCAATCTTGTGCATCCGATAAGTTTGTTTGTGTCATATAATTAATATTTAGGTCATTTTCGTCCTCCCTAGGCATATTCTTGTCCAATTAGGGTTTTTAACCAATCTTGTGCATCCAATAGGTGTGTTTGTGTCATTGGATGATCAATAAGGTCATTTTCGTCCTCCCTAGGCATATTCTTGTCCAACTAGGGTTTTTAACCAATCTTGTGCTTCTAATAGGTGTGTTTGTGTCTTTGGATGATCAATTAGGTCATTTTCGTCCTCCCTAGGCTTATTCTTGTCCAATTAGGGTTTTTAACCAATCTTGTGCGTCCAATAGGTGTGTTTGTGTCATTGGATGATCAATTAGGTCATTTTCGTCCTCCCTAGGCTTATTCTTGTCCAATTAGGGTTTTTAAGCAATCTTGTGCATCCAATAGGTGAGTTTGTGTCATTGGATTAACATTTAGGTCATTTTAGTCCTCCCTAGGCTTATTCTTGTCCACTTAGGGTTTTTTACCAATCTTGTGCATCCAATAAGTTTGTTTGTGTCATTGAATTAATATTTAGGTCATTTTCGTCCTCCCTAGGCATATTCTTGCCCAATTAGGGTTTTTAACCAATCTTGTGCATCCAATATGTGTGTTTGTGTCATTGGATAATCAATTAGGTAATTTTCGTCCTCCCTAGGCTTATTGTTGTCCTATTAGGGTTTTTAACCAATCTTGTGCATCCAATAACTTTGTTTGTGTCATTGAATTAATATTTAGGTCATTTTCCTCCTCCCTAGGCATATTCTTGTCCAATTTAGGTTTTTAAGCAATCTTGTGCATCCAATAAGTTCATTTGTGTCATTGGATTAACATTTAGGTCATTTTCGTCCTCCCTAGGCATATTCTTGACCAATTAGGGTTTTTAACCAATCTTGTGCTTCCAATAGGTGTGTTTGTGTCATTGGATGATCAATTAGGTCATTTTCGTCCTCCCTAGGCTTATTCTTGTCCAATTAGGGTTTTTAACCAATCTTGTGCATCCAATAAGTTCATTTGTGTCATTGGATTAACATTTAGGTCATTTTTGTCCTCCCTAGGCATATTCTTGTCCAATTAGGGTTTTTAACCAATCTTGTGCATCCAATAGGTGTGTTTGTGTCATTGGATGATCGATTAGGTCATTTTCGTCCTCCGTAGGTTTATTCTTGTCCAATTAGGATTTTTAACCAATCTTGTGCATCCAATAAGTTCATTTGTGTCATTGGATGATCAATAAGGTCATTTTCGTCCTCCCTAGGCATATTCTTGTCCAACTACGGTTTTTAACCAATCTTGTGCATCCAATAGGTGTGTTTGTGTCTTTGGATGATCAATTAGGTCATTTTCGTCCTCCCTAGGCTTATTCTTGTCCAATTAGGGTTTTTAACCAATCTTGTGCATCCAATAGGTGTGTTTTTGTCATTGGATGATCAATTAGGTCATTTTCGTCCTCCCTAGGGTTATTCTTGTCCAATTAGGGTTTTTAACCAATCTTGTGCATCCAATAGGTGAGTTTGTGTCATTGGATTAACATTTAGGTCATTTTCGTCCTCCCTAGGCTTATTCTTGTCCACTTACGGTTTTTAACCAATCTTGTGCATCCAATAAGTTTGTTTGTGTCATTGAATTAATATTTAGGTCATTTTCGTCCTCCCTAGGCATATTCTTGCCCAATTAGGGTTTTTAACCAATCTTGTGCATCCAATAGGTGTGTTTGTGTCATTGGATGATCAATTAGGTAATTTTCGTCCTCCCTAGGCTTATTGTTGTCCAACTAGGGTTTTTAACCAATCTTGTGCATCCAATAACTTTGTTTGTGTCATTGAATTAATATTTAGGTCATTTTCCTCCTCCCTAGGCATATTCTTGTCCAATTAGGGTTTTTAACCAATCTTGTGCATCCAATAAGTTCATTTGTGTCATTGGATTAACATTTAGGTCATTTTCGTCCTCCCTAGGCATATTCTTGACCAATTAGGGTTTTTAACCAATCTTGTGCATCCAATAGGTGTGTTTGTGTCATTGGATGATCAATTAGGTCATTTTCGTCCTCCCTAGGCTTATTCTTGTCCAATTGGGGTTTTTAACCAATCTTGTGCATCCAATAGGTGTGTTTGTGTCATTGGATGATCAATTAGGTCATTTTCGTCCTTCCTAGGCATATTCTTGTCCAATTAGGGTTTTTAACCAGTCTTGTGCATCCAATAGGTGTGTTTGTGTCATTGGATGATCAATTAGGTCATTTTCGTCCTTCCTAGGCATATTCTTGTCCAATTAGGGTTTTTAACCAGTCTTGTGCATCCAATAGGTGTGTTTGTGTCATTGGATGATCAATTAGGTCATTTTCGTCCTCCCAAGGCTTATTCTTGTCCAATTAGGGTTTTTAACCAATCTTGTGCATCCAATAAGTTCATTTGTGTCATTGGATTAACATTTAGGTCATCTTCGTCCTCCCTAGGCATATTCTTGTCCAATTAGGGTTTTTAACCAATCTTGTGCATCCAATAACTTTGTTTGTGTCATTGAATTAATATTTAGGTCATTTTCCTCCTCCCTAGGCATATTCTTGTCCAAATAGGGTTTTTAACCAATCTTGTGCATCCAATAGGTTTGTTTGTGTCATTGGATGATCAATTAGGTCATTTTCGTCCTCCCTAGGCTTATTCTTGTCCAATTAGGGTTTTTAACCAATCTTGTGCATCCAATAAGTTCACTTGTGTCATTGGATTAACATTTAGGTCATATCTGTCCTCCCTAGGCATATTCTTGTCCAATTAGGGTTTTTAACCAATCTTGTGCATCCAATAGGTGTGTTTGTGTCATTGGATGATCGATTAGGTCATTTTCGTTCTCCCTAGGCTTATTCTTGTCCAATTAGGGTTTTTAACCAATCTTGTGCATCCAATAAGTTCATTTGTGTCATTGGATTAACATTTAGGTCATTTTCGTCCTCCCTAGGCATATTCTTGTCCAATTAGGGTTTTTAACCAATCTTGTGCATCCAATAGGTGTGTTTGTGTCATTGGATGATCAATTAGGTCATTTTCGTCCTCCCTAGGCTTATTCTTGTCCAATTAGGGTTTTTAACCAATCTTGTGCATCCAATAGGTGTGTTTGTGTCATTGGATGATCAATTAGGTCATTTTCGTCCTCCCTAGGCTTATTCTTGTCCAATTAGGGTTTTTAACCAATCTTGTGCTTCCAATAAGTTGAGTAGTGTCATTGGATTAACATTTAGGTCATTTTTGTCCTCCCTTGGTTTATTCTTGTCCAATTAGGGTTTTTAACCAATCTTGTGCATCCAATAAGTTTGTTTGTGTCATTGGATTATCAATTAGGTCATTTTCGTCCTCCCTAGGCTTATTTTTGTCCAATTAGGGTTTTTAACCAATCTTGTGCATCCAATAAGTTTGTTTGTGTCATTGAATTAATATTTAGGTCATTTTCGTCCTCCCTAGGCATCATCTTGTCCAATTAGGATTTTTAACCAATCTTTTGCATCCAATAGGTGTATTTGTGTCATTGGATGATCAATTAGGTCATTTTCGTCCTCCCTAGGTTTATTCTTGTCCAATTAGGGTTTTTAATTAATCTTGTGCATCCAAAAACTTTGTTTGTGTCATTAAATTAATATTTAGGTCATTTTCGTCCTCCCTAGGCATATTCTTGTCCAATTAGGGTTTTTAACCAATCTTGTGCATCCAATAGGTGTGTTTGTGTCATTGGATGATCAATTAGGTCATTTTCGTCCTCCCTAGGCTTATTCTTGTCCAATTAGGGTTTTTAACCAATCTTGTGCATCCAATAGGTGTGTTTGTGTCATTGGATGATCAATTAGGTCATTTTCGTCCTCCTTAGGCATATTCTTGTCCAATTAGGGTTTTTAACCAATCTTGTGCATCCAATAAGTTGAGTTGTGTCATTGGATTAGCATTTAGGTCATTTTCGTCCTCCCTAGGCTTATTCTTGTCCAATTAGGGTTTTTAACCAATCTTGTGCATCCAATAAGTTCATTTGTGTCATTGGATTAACATTTAGGTCATTTTCGTCCTCCCTAGGCATATTCTTGTCCAATTAGGGTTTTTAACCAATCTTGTGCATCCAATAGGTGTGTTTGTGTCATTGGAAGATCAATTAGGTCATTTTCGTCCTCCCTAGGCTTATTCTTGTCCAATTAGGGTTTTTAACCAATCTTGTGTATCCAATATGTTCATTTGTGTCATTGGATGATCAATTAGGTCATTTTTCGTCCTCCCTAGGCTTATTCTTGTCCAATTAGGGTTTTTAACCAATCTTGTGCATCCAATAAGTTCATTTGTGTCATTGGATTAACATTTAGGTCATTTTCGTCCTCCCTAGGCATATTCTTGTCCAATTAGGGTTTTTAACCAATCTTGTGCATCCAATATGTGTGTTTGTGTCATTGGATGATCAATTAGGTTATTTTCGTCCTCCGTAGGCATATTCTTGTCTAATTAGGGTTTTTAACCAATCTTGTGCATCCAATAGGTGTGTTTGTGTCATTGGATGATCAATTAGGTCTTTTTCGTCCTCCCTAGGCTTATTCTTGTCCAATTAGGGTTTTTAACCAATCTTGTGCATCCAATAGGTGTGTTTGTGTCATTGGATGATCAATTAGGTCTTTTTTGTCCTCCCTAGGCTTATTCTTGCCCAATTAGGGTTTTTAACCAATCTTGTGCATCCAATAAGTTGAGTTGTGTCATTGGATTAGCATTTAGGTCATTTTCGTCCACCCTAGGCTTATTCTTGTCCAATTAGGGTTTTTAACCAATCTTGTGCATCCAATAAGTTCATTTGTGTCATTGGATTAACATTTAGGTCATTTTCGTCCTCCCTAGGCATATTCTTGTCCAATTAGGGTTTTTAACCAATCTTGTGCATCCAATATGTGTGTTTGTGTCATTGGATGATCAATTAGGTTATTTTCGTCCTCCCTAGGCATATTCTTGTCTAATTAGGGTTTTTAACCAATCTTGTGCATCCAATAGGTGTGTTTGTGTCATTGGATGATCAATTAGGTCTTTTTTGTCCTCCCTAGGCTTATTCTTGCCCAATTAGGGTTTTTAACCAATCTTGTGCATCCAATAAGTTGAGTTGTGTCATTGGATTACTATTTAGGTCATTTTCGTCCACCCTAGGCTTATTCTTGTCCAATTAGGGTTTTTAACCAATCTTGTGCATCCAATAAGTTCATTTGTGTCATTGGATTAACATTTAGGTCATTTTCGTCCTCCCTAGGCATATTCTTGTCCAATTAGGGTTTTTAACCAATCTTGTGCATCCAATATGTGTGTTTGTGTCATTGGATGATCAATTAGGTTATTTTCGTCCTCCCTAGGCATATTCTTGTCTAATTAGGGTTTTTAACCAATCTTGTGCATCCAATAGGTGTGTTTGTGTCATTGGATGATCAATTAGGTCTTTTTTGTCCTCCCTAGGCTTATTCTTGCCCAATTAGGGTTTTTAACCAATCTTGTGCATCCAATAAGTTGAGTTGTGTCATTGGATTAGCATTTAGGTCATTTTCGTCCACCCTAGGCTTATTCTTGTCCAATTAGGGTTTTTAACCAATCTTGTGCATCCAATAAGTTCATTTGTGTCATTGGATTAACATTTAGGTCATTTTCGTCCTCCCTAGGCATATTCTTGTCCAATTAGGGTTTTTAACCAATCTTGTGCATCCAATATGTGTGTTTGTGTCATTGGATGATCAATTAGGTTATTTTCGTCCTCCCTAGGCATATTCTTGTCCAATTAGGGTTTTTAACCAATCTTGTGCATCCAATAAGTTCATTTGTGTCATTGGATTAACATTTAGGTCATTTTCGTCCTCCCTAGGCATATTCTTGTCCAATTAGGGTTTTTAACCAATCTTGTGCTTCCAATAGGTGTGTTTGTGTCATTGTATGATCAATTAGGTCATTTTCGTCCTCCCTAGGCTTATTCTTGTCCAATTAGGCTTTTTAACCAATCTTGTGCATCCAACAAGTTTGTTTATGTCATTGAATTAATATTTAGGTCATTTTCGTCCTCCTTAGGCATATTCTTGTCCAATTAGGGTTTTTAACCAATCTTGTGCATCCAATAGGTGTGTTTGTGTCATTGGATGATCAATTAGGTCATTTTCGTCCTCCCTAGGCTTATTCTTGTCCAATTAGGGTTTTTTAACCAATCTTGTGCATCCAATAGGTGTGTTTGTGTCATTGGATGATCAATTAGGTCATTTTCGTCCTCCCTAGGCTTATTCTTGTCCAATTAGGGTTTTTAACCAATCTTGTGCATCTAATAAGTTGAGTTGTGTCATTGGATTAACATTTAGGTCATTTTCGTCCTCCCAAGGCATATTCTTGGCCAATTAGGGTTTTTAACCAATCTTGTGCATCCAATAGGTGTGTTTGTGTCATTGGATGATCAATTAGGTCATTTTCGTCCTCCTAGGCTTATTCTTGTCCAATTAGGGTTTTTAACCAATCTTGTGCATCCAATAAGTTCATTTGTGTCATTGGATTAACATTTAGGTCATTTTCGTCCTCCCTAGGCATATTCTTGTCCAATTAGGGTTTTTAACCAATCTTGTGCATCCAATAAGTTCATTTGTGTCATTGGATTGACATTTAGGTCATTTTCGTCCTCCCGAGGCAAATTCTTGTCCAATTAGGGTTTTTAACCAATCTTGTGCATCCAATAGGTGTGTTTGTGTCATTGGATGATCAATTAGGTCATTTTCGTCCTCCCTAGGCTTATTCTTGTCCAATTAGGGTTTTTAACCAATCTTGTGCATCCAATAAGTTCATTTGTGTCATTGGATTAACATTTAGGTCATTTTCGTCCTCCCTAGGCATATTCTTGTCCAATTAGGGTTTTTAACCAATCTTGTGCATCCAATAGGTGTGTTTGTGTCATTTGATGATCAATTAGGTTATTTTTGTCCTCCCTAGGCTTATTCATGTCCAATTTGGGTTTTTAACTAATCTTGTGCATCCAATAAGTTCATTTGTGTCATTGGATGATCAATTAGGTCATTTTCGTCCTCCCTAGGCATATTCTTGTCCAATTAGGGTTTTTAACCAATCTTGTGCATCCAATAGGTGTGTTTGTGTCATTGGATGATCAATTAGGTCATTTTCGTCCTCCCTAGGCTTATTCTTGTCCAATTAGGGTTTTTAACCAATCTTGTGCATCCAATAAGTTCATTTGTGTCATTGGATTAACATTTAGGTCATTTTCGTCCTCCCTAGGCATATTCTTGTCCAATTAGGGTTTTTAACCAATTTTGTGCTTCCAATAGGTATGTTTGTGTCATTGGATGATCAATTAGGTCATTTTCGTCCTCCCTAGGCTTATTCTTGTCCAATTAGGGTTTTTAACCAATCTTGTGCATCCAATAACTTTGTTTGTGTCATTGAATTAATATTTAGGTCATTTTCGTCCTCCCTAGGCATATTCTTGTCCAATTAGGGTTTTTAACCAATCTTGTGCATCCAATAGGTGTGTTTGTGTCATTGGATGATCAATTAGGTCATTTTCGTTCCCCCTAGGCTTATTCTTGTCCAATTAGGGTTTTTCACCAATCTTGTGCATCCAATAACTTTGTTTGTGTCATTGAATTAATATTTAGGTCATTTTCGTCCTCCCTAGGCATATTCTTGTCCAATTAGGGTTTTTAACCAATCTTGTGCATCCAATAGGTGTGTTTGTGTCATTGGATGATCAATTAGGTCATTTTCGTCCTCCCTAGGCTTATTCTTGTCCAATTAGGGTTTTTAACCAATCTTGTGCATCCAATAACTTTGTTTGTGTCATTGAATTAATATTTAGGTCATTTTCGTCCTCCCTAGGCATATTCTTGTCCAATTAGGGTTTTTAACCAATCTTGTGCATCCAATAGGTGTGTTTGTGTCATTGGATGATCAATTAGGTCATTTTCGTCCTCCCTAGGCTTATTCTTGTCCAATTAGGGTTTTTAACCAATCTTGTTCATCCAATAGGTGTGTTTGTGTCAATGGATGATCAATTAGGTCGTTTTCGTCGTCCCTAGGCTTATTCATGTCCAATTAGGGTTTTTAACCAATCTTGTGCATCCAATAGGTGTGTTTGTGTCATTGGATGATCAATTAGGTCATTTTCGTCCTACCTAGACTTATTCTTGTCAAATTAGGGTTTTTAATCAATCTTGTGCATCCAATAACTTTGTTTGTGTCATTGAATTAATATTTAGGTCATTTTCGTCCTCCCTAGGCATATTCTTGTCCAATTAGGGTTTTTAACCAATCTTGTGCATCCAATAGGTGTGTTTGTGTCATTGGATGATCAATTAGGTCATTTTCGTCCTCCCTAGGCTTATTCTTGTCCAATTAGGGTTTTTAACCAATCTTCTGCATCCGATAAGTTTGTTTGTGTCATTGAATTAATATTTAGGTCATTTTCGTCCTCCCTAGGAATATTCTTGTCCAATTAGTGTTTTTAACCAATCTTGGGCATCCAATAGGTGTGTTTGTGTCATTGGATGATCAATTAGGTCATTTTCGTCCTCCCTAGGCATATTCTTGTCCAATTAGGGTTTTTAACCAATCTTGTGCATCCAATAGGTGTGTTTGTGGCA
Source organism: Cicer pinnatifidum (assembly GCA_037974775.1). Lineage (NCBI taxonomy): Eukaryota > Viridiplantae > Streptophyta > Magnoliopsida > Fabales > Fabaceae > Cicer > Cicer pinnatifidum. The sequence continues at coordinate 146,122 of JBBPBR010000365.1, forward strand.
ATGGATGATCAATTAGGTCATATTCGTCCTCTCTAGGCTTATTCTTGTCCAATTAGGGTTTTTAACCAATCTTGTGCATCCAATAGGTGTGTTTGTGTCATTGGATGATCAATTAGGTCATTTTCGTCCTCCCTAGGCTTATTCTTGTCCAATTAGGGTTTTTAACCAATCTTGTGCATCCAATAAGTTCATTTGTGTCATTGGATTAACATTTTGGTCATTTTCGTCCTCCCTAGGCATATTCTTGTCCAATTAGGGTTTTTAACCAATCTTGTGCATCCAATAGGTGTGTTTGTGTCATTGGATGACCAATTAGGTTATTTTCGTCCTCCCTAGGCATATTCTTGTCCAATTAGGGTTTTTAACCAATCTTGTGCATCCAATAGGTGTGTTTATGGCAATGGATGATCTATTAGGTCATTTTCGTCCTCCCTAGGCTTATTCTTGTCCAATTAGGGTTTTTAACCAATCTTGTGCATCCAATAGGTGTGTTTATGCCAATGGATGATCTATTAGGTCATTTTCGTCCTCCCTAGGCTTATTCTTGCCCAATTAGGGTTTTTAACCAATCTTGTGCATCCTATAAGTTGAGTTGTCTCATTGGATTAACATTTAGGTCATTTTCGTCCTCCCTAGGGTTATTCTTGTCCAATTAGGGTTTTTAACCAATCTTGTGCACTCAATAAGTTCATTTGTGTCATTGGATTAACATTTAGGTCATTTTCGTCCTCCCTAGGCATATTTTGTCCAATTAGAGTTTTAGACCAATCTTGTGCATCCAATAGGTGTGTTTGTGTCATTGGATGATCAATTAGGTTATTTTCGTCCTCCCTAGGCTTATTCTTGTCCAATTAGGGTTTCTAACTAATCTTGTGCATCCAATAAGTTCATTTGTGTCATTGGATGATCAATTAGGTCATTTTCGTCCTCCCTAGGCATATTCTTGTCCAATTAGGGTTTTTAACCAATCTTGTGCATCCAATATGTGTGTTTGTGTCATTGGATGATCAATTAGGTCATTTTCGTCCTCCCTAGGCTTATTCTTGTCCAATTAGGGTTTTTAACCAATCTTGTGCATCCAATAGGTGTGTTTGTGTCATTGGATGATCAATTAGGTCATTTTCGTCCTCCCTAGGCTTATTCTTGTCCAATTAGGGTTTTTAACCAATCTTGTGCATCCAATAGGTGTGTTTGTGTCATTGGATGATCAATTAGGTCATTTTCGTCCTTTCTATGCTTATTTTTGTCCAATTAGGGTTTTTAAGCAATCTTGTGCATCCAATAAGTTCATTTGTGTCATTGGATGATCAATTAGGTCATTTTCGTCCTCCCTAGGCATATTCTTGTCCAACTAGGGTTTCTAACCAATCTTGTGCTTCCAATAGATGTGTTTGTGTCATTGGATGATCAATTAGGTCATTTTCGTCCTCCCTAGGCTTATTCTTGTCCAATTAGGGTTTTTAACCAATCTTGTGCATCCAATAGGTGTGTTTGTGTCATTGGATGATCAATTAGGTCATTTTCGTCCTCCCTAGGCTTATTCTTGTCCAATTAGGGTTTTTAACCAATCTTGTGCATCCAATAGGTGTGTTTGTGTCATTGGATGATCAATTAGGTCATTTTCGTCCTCCCTAGGCATATTCTTGTCCAATTAGGGTTTTTAACCAATCTTGTGCATCCAATAGGTCTGTTTGTGTCATTGGATGATTAATTAGGTCATTTTCGTCCTCCCTAGGCTTATTCTTGTCCAATTAGGGTTTTTAACCAATCTCGTGCATCCAATAAGTTCATTAGTGTCATTGGATGATCAATTAGGTCATTTTCGTCCTCCCTAGGCATGTTCTTGTCCAACTAGGGTTTTTAACCAATCTTGTGCATCCAATAGGTGTGTTTGTGTCATTGGATGATCAATTAGGTCATTTTCGTCCTCCCTAGGCTTATTCTTGTCCAATTAGGGTTTTAACCAATCTTGGGCTTCCAATAAGTTTGTTTGTGTCATTGAATTAATATTTAGGTCATTTTCGTCCTCCCTAGGCATATTCTTGTTTGATTAGGGTTTTTAACCAATCTTGTGCATCCAATAGGTGTGTTTGTGTCATTGGATGATCAATTAGGTCATTTTCGTCCTCCCTAGGCTTATTCTTGAACAATTATGGTTTTTAACCAATCTTGTGCATCCAATATGTGTGTTTGTGTCATTGGATGATCAATTAGGTCATTTTCGTCCTCCCTAGGCTTATTCTTGTCCAATTAGGGTTTTTAACCAATCTTGTGCATCCAATAAGTTCATTTGTGTCATTGGATGATTAATTAGGTCATTTTCGTCCTCCCTAGGCTTATTCTTGTCCAATTAGGGTTTTTAACCAATCTTGTGCATCCAGTAGGTGTGTTTGTGTCATTGGATGACCAATTAGGTCATTTTCGTCCTCCCTAGGCTTATTCTTGTCCAATTAGGGTTTTTAACCAATCTTGTGCATCCAATAGGTGTGTTTGTGTCATTGGATTAACATTTAGGTCATTTTCGTCTTCCCTAGGCTTATTCTTGTCCAATTAGGGTTTTTAACCAATCTTGTGCATCCAATAAGTTTGTTTGTGTCATTGAATTAAAATTTAGGTCATTTTCGTCCTCCCTAGACATATTCTTGTCCAATTAGGGTTTTTAACCAATCTTGTGCATCCAATAGGTGTGTTTGTGTCATTGGATGATCAATTAGGTCATTTTCGTCCTCCCTAGGCTTATTCTTGTCCAATTAGGGTTTTTAACCAATCTTGTGCATCCAATAAGTTCATTTGTGTCATTGGTTTAACATTTAGGTCATTTTCGTCCTCCCTAGGCATATTCTTGTACAATTAGGGTTTTTAACCAATCTTGTGCTTCCAATAGGTGTGTTTGTGTCATTGGATGATCAATTAGGTTATTTTCGTCCTCCCTAGTCTTATTCTTGTCCAATTAGGGTTTTTAACCAATCTTGTGCATCCAATAAGTTTGTTTCTGTCATTGAATTAATATTTAGGTCATTTTCGTCCTCCCTAGGCATATTCTAGTCCAATTAGGGTTTTTAACCAGTCTTGTGCATCCAATAAGTTCATTTGTGTCATTGGATTAACATTTAGGTCAGTTTCGTCCTCCCTAGGCATATTCTTGTCCAATTAGGGTTTTTAACCAATCTTGTGCATCCAATAGGTGTGTTTGTGTCATTGGATGATCAATTAGGTCATTTTTGTCCTCCCGAGGCTTATTCTTGGCCAATTAGGGTTTTTAACCAATTTTGTGCATCCAATAACTTTGTTTGTGTCATTGAATTAATAATTAGGTCATTTTCCTCCTCCCTAGGCATATTCTTGTCCAATTAGGGTTTTTAACCAAACTTGTGCATCCAATAGGTGTGTTTGTGTCATTGGATGATCAATTAGGTCATTTTCGTCCTCCCTAGGCTTATTCTTGTCAAATTAGGGTTTTTAACCAATCTTTTGCATCCAATAAGTTCATATGTGTCATTGGATTAACATTTAGGTCATTTTCATCCTCCCTAGGCATATTCTTGTCCAATTAGGGTTTTTAACCAATCTTGTGCATCCAATATGTGTGTTTGTGTCATTGGATGATCAATTAGGTCATTTTCGTCCTCCCTAGGCTTATTCTTGTCCAATTAGGGTTTTTAACCAATCTTGTGCATCAAATTGGTGTGTTTGTGTCATTGGATGATCAATTAGGTCATTTTCGTCCTTCCTAGGCATATTCTTGTCCAATTAGGGTTTTTAACCAGTCTTGTGCATCCAATAGGCGTGTTTGTGTCATTGGATGATCAATTAGGTCATTTTCGTCCTCCCAAGGCTTATTCTTGTCCAATTAGGGTTTTTAACCAATCTTGTGCATCCAATAAGTTCATTTGTGTCATTGGATTAACATTTAGGTCATTTTCGTCCTCCCTAGGCATATTCTTGTCCAATTAGGGTTTTTAACCAATCTTGTGCATCCAATATGTGTGTTTGTGTCATTGGATGATCAATTAGGTCATTTTCGTCCTCCCTAGGCTTATTCTTGTCCAATTAGGGTTTTTAATCAATCTTGTGCATCCAATAAGTTCATTTGTGTCATTGGATGATTAATTAGGTCATTTTCGTCCTCCTTAGGCTTATTCTTGTCCAATTAGGGTTTTTAACCAATCTTGTGCATCCAATAGGTGTGTTTGTGTCATTGGATGATCAATTAGGTCATTTTCATCCTCCCTAGGCTTATTCTTGTCCAATTAGGGTTTTTAACCAATCTTGTGCATCCAATAGGTGTGTTTGTGTCATTGGATTAACATTTAGGTCATTTTCGTCCTCCCTAGGCGTATTCTTGTCCAATTAGGGTTTTTAACCAATCTTGTGCATCCAATAGGTGTGTTTGTGTCATTGGATGATCAATTAGGTCATTTTCGTCCTCCCTATGCTTATTCTTGTCCAATTAGGGTTTTTAACCAATCTTGTGCATCCAATAAGTTGAGTTGTGTCATTGATTAACATTTAGGTCATTTTCGTCCTCCCTAGGCTTATTCTTGTCCAATTAGGGTTTTTAACCAATCTTGTGCATCCAATAGGTGTGTTTGTGTCATTGGATGATCAATTAGGTCATTTTCGTCCTCCATAGGCTTATTCTTGTCCAATTAGGGTTTTTAACCAATCTTTGCATCCAATAAGTTGAGTTGTGTCGTTGGATTAACATTTAGGTCATTTTCGTCCTCCGTAGGCTTATTCTTGTCCAATTAGGGTTTTTAACCAATCTTGTGCATCCAATAAGTTCATTTGTGTCATTGGATTAACATTTAGGTCATTTTCGTCCTCCCTAGGCATATTCTTGTCCAATTAGGGTTTTTAACCAATCTTGTGCATCCAATAGGTGTGTTTGTGTCATTGGATGATCAATTAGTTCATTTTCGTCCTCCCTAGGCTTATTCTTGTCCAATTAGGGTTTTTAACCAATCTTGTGCATCCAATAGGTGTGTTTGTGTCATTGGATGACCAATTATGTCATTTTCGTCCTCCCTAGGCATATTCTTGTCCAATTAGGGTTTTTAACCAATCTTGTGCATCCATTAGGTGTGTTTGTGGCAATGGATGATCAATTAGGTCATTTTCGTCCTCCCTAGACATATTCTTGTCCAATTAGGGTTTTTAACCAATCTTGTGCATCCAATAAGTTCATTTGTGTCATTGGATTAACATTTAGGTCATTTTCGTCCTCCCTAGGCATATTCTTGTCCAATTAGGGTTTTTAACCAATCTTGTGCATCCAATAGGTGTGTTTGTGTCATTGGAAGATCAATTAGGTCATTTTCGTCCTCCCTAGGCTTATTCTTGTCCAATTAGGGTTTTTAACCAATCTTGTGTATCCAATATGTTCATTTGTGTCATTGGATGATCAATTAGGTCATTTTTCGTCCTCCCTAGGCTTATTCTTGTCCAATTAGGGTTTTTAACCAATCTTGTGCATCCAATAAGTTCATTTGTGTCATTGGATTAACATTTAGGTCATTTTCGTCCTCCCTAGGCATATTCTTGTCCAATTAGGGTTTTTAACCAATCTTGTGCATCCAATATGTGTGTTTGTGTCATTGGATGATCAATTAGGTTATTTTCGTCCTCCGTAGGCATATTCTTGTCTAATTAGGGTTTTTAACCAATCTTGTGCATCCAATAGGTGTGTTTGTGTCATTGGATGATCAATTAGGTCTTTTTCGTCCTCCCTAGGCTTATTCTTGTCCAATTAGGGTTTTTAACCAATCTTGTGCATCCAATAGGTGTGTTTGTGTCATTGGATGATCAATTAGGTCTTTTTTGTCCTCCCTAGGCTTATTCTTGCCCAATTAGGGTTTTTAACCAATCTTGTGCATCCAATAAGTTGAGTTGTGTCATTGGATTAGCATTTAGGTCATTTTCGTCCACCCTAGGCTTATTCTTGTCCAATTAGGGTTTTTAACCAATCTTGTGCATCCAATAAGTTCATTTGTGTCATTGGATTAACATTTAGGTCATTTTCGTCCTCCCTAGGCATATTCTTGTCCAATTAGGGTTTTTAACCAATCTTGTGCATCCAATATGTGTGTTTGTGTCATTGGATGATCAATTAGGTTATTTTCGTCCTCCCTAGGCATATTCTTGTCTAATTAGGGTTTTTAACCAATCTTGTGCATCCAATAGGTGTGTTTGTGTCATTGGATGATCAATTAGGTCTTTTTTGTCCTCCCTAGGCTTATTCTTGCCCAATTAGGGTTTTTAACCAATCTTGTGCATCCAATAAGTTGAGTTGTGTCATTGGATTACTATTTAGGTCATTTTCGTCCACCCTAGGCTTATTCTTGTCCAATTAGGGTTTTTAACCAATCTTGTGCATCCAATAAGTTCATTTGTGTCATTGGATTAACATTTAGGTCATTTTCGTCCTCCCTAGGCATATTCTTGTCCAATTAGGGTTTTTAACCAATCTTGTGCATCCAATATGTGTGTTTGTGTCATTGGATGATCAATTAGGTTATTTTCGTCCTCCCTAGGCATATTCTTGTCTAATTAGGGTTTTTAACCAATCTTGTGCATCCAATAGGTGTGTTTGTGTCATTGGATGATCAATTAGGTCTTTTTTGTCCTCCCTAGGCTTATTCTTGCCCAATTAGGGTTTTTAACCAATCTTGTGCATCCAATAAGTTGAGTTGTGTCATTGGATTAGCATTTAGGTCATTTTCGTCCACCCTAGGCTTATTCTTGTCCAATTAGGGTTTTTAACCAATCTTGTGCATCCAATAAGTTCATTTGTGTCATTGGATTAACATTTAGGTCATTTTCGTCCTCCCTAGGCATATTCTTGTCCAATTAGGGTTTTTAACCAATCTTGTGCATCCAATATGTGTGTTTGTGTCATTGGATGATCAATTAGGTTATTTTCGTCCTCCCTAGGCATATTCTTGTCCAATTAGGGTTTTTAACCAATCTTGTGCATCCAATAAGTTCATTTGTGTCATTGGATTAACATTTAGGTCATTTTCGTCCTCCCTAGGCATATTCTTGTCCAATTAGGGTTTTTAACCAATCTTGTGCTTCCAATAGGTGTGTTTGTGTCATTGTATGATCAATTAGGTCATTTTCGTCCTCCCTAGGCTTATTCTTGTCCAATTAGGCTTTTTAACCAATCTTGTGCATCCAACAAGTTTGTTTATGTCATTGAAATAATATTTAGGTCATTTTCGTCCTCCTTAGGCATATTCTTGTCCAATTAGGGTTTTTAACCAATCTTGTGCATCCAATAGGTGTGTTTGTGTCATTGGATGATCAATTAGGTCATTTTCGTCCTCCCTAGGCTTATTCTTGTCCAATTAGGATTTTTAACCAATCTTGTGTATCCAATAACTTTGTTTGTATCATTGAATTAATATTTAGGTCATTTTCGTCCTCCCTAGGAATATTCTTGTCCAATTAGGGTTTTTAACCAGTCTTGTGCATCCAATAGGTGTGTTTGTGTCATTGGATGATCAATTAGGTCATTTTCGTCCTCCCTAGGCTTATTCTTGTCCAATTAGGGTTTTTAACCAATCTTGTGCATCCAATAAGTTTGTTTGTGTCATTGAATTAATATTTAGGTCATTTTCGTCCTCCTTAGGCATATTCTTTGTCCAATTAGGGTTTTAAACCAATCTTGTGCATCCAATAGGTGTGTTTGTGTCATTGGATGATCAATTAGGTCATTTTCGTCCTCCCTAGGCATATTCTTGTCCAATTAGGGTTTTTAACCAATCTTGTGCATCCAATAGGTGTGTTTGTGTCATTGGATGATCAATTAGGTCATTTTCGTCCTCCCTAGGCTTATTCTTGTCCAATTAGGGTTTTTAACCAATCTTGTGCATCCAATAAGTTCATTTGTGTCAATGGTTGATCAATTAGGTCATTTTCGTCCTCCCTAGGCATATTCTTGTCCAACTAGGGTTTTTAACCAATATTGTGCATCCAATAGGTGTGTTTGTGTCATTGGATGATCAATTAGGTCATTTTCGTCCTCCCTAGGCTTATTCTTGTCCAATTAGGGTTTTTAACCAATCTTGTGCATCCAATAAGTTTGTTTGTGTCATTGGATGATCAACTAAGTCATTTTCGTCCTTCCTAGGCATATTCTTGTCCAACTAGGGCTTTTAACTAGTCCTGTGCATCCAATAGGTGTGTTTGTGTCAATGGATGATCAATTAGGTCATTTTTGTCCTCCCAAGGCTTATTCTTGTCCAATTAGGGTTTTTAACCAATCTTGTGCATCCAATAAGTTCATTTGTGTCATTGGATTAACATTTAGGTCATTTTCGTCCTCCCTAGGCATATTCTTGTCCAATTAGGGTTTTTAACCAATCTTGTGCATCCAATAGGTGTGTTTGTGTCATTGGATGATCAATTAGGTCATTTTCGTCCTCCCTAGGCTTATTCTTGTCTAATTAGGGTTTTTAACCAATCTTGTGCATCCAATAAGTTCATTTGTGTCATTGGATGATCAATTAGGTCATTTTCGTCCTTCCTAGGCATATTCTTGTCCAACTAGGGTTTTTAACCAATCTTGTGCATCCAATAAGTTCATTTGTGTCATTGGATTAACATTTAGGTCATTTTCGTCCTCCCTAGGCATATTCTTGTCCAATTAGGGTTTTTAACCAATCTTGTGCATCCAATAGGTGTGTTTGTGTCATTGGATGATCAATTAGGTCATTTTCGTCCTCCTTATGCTTTTTCTTGTCCAATTAGGTTTTTTAACCAATCTGGTGCATCCAATAAGTTCATTTGTGTCATTGGATTAACATTTAGGTCATTTTCGTCCTCCCTAGGCATATTCTTGTCCAATTAGGGTTTTTAACCAATCTTGTGCATCCAATAGGTGTGTTTGTGTCATTGGATGATCAATTAGGTCATTTTCGTCCTCCCTAGGCTTATTCTTGTCCAATTAGGGTTTTTAACAAATCTGGTGCATCCAATAAGTTCATTTGTGTCATTGGATGATCAATTAGGTCATTTTCGTCCTTCCTAGGCATATTCTTGTCCAACTAGGGTTTTTAACCAGTCTTGTGCATCCAATAGGTGTGTTTGTGTCATTGGATGATCAATTAGGTCATTTTCGTCCTCCCAAGGCTTATTCTTGTCCAATTAGGGTTTTTAACCAATCTTGTGCATCCAATAAGTTCATTTGTGTCATTGGATTAACATTTAGGTCATTTTCATCCTCCCTAGGCATATTCTTGTCCAATTAGGGTTTTTAACCAATCTTGTGCATCCAATAGGTGTGTTTGTGTCATTGGAAGATCAATTAGGTCATTTTCGTCCTCCCTAGGCTTATTCTTGTCCAATTAGGGTTTTTAACCAATCTTGTGCATCCAATAAGTTCATTTGTGTCATTGGATTAACATTTAGGTCATTTTCGTCCTCCCTAGGCATATTCTTGTCCAATTAGGGTTTTTAACCAATCTTGTGCTTCCAATAGGTGTGTTTGTGACAATGGATGATCAATTAGGTCATTTTCGTCCTCCCTAGGCTTATTCTTGTCCAATTAGGGTTTTTAACCAATCTTGTGCATCCAATAAGTTTGTTTATGTCATTGAATTAATATTTAGGTCATTTTCGTCCTCCCTAGGCATATTCTTGTCCAATTAGGGTTTTTAACCAATCTTGTGCATCCAATAGGTGTGTTTGTGTCATTGGATAATTAATTAGGTCATTTTCGTCCTCCCTAGGCTTATTCTTGTCCAATAAGGGTTTTTAACCAATCTTGTGCATCCAATAGGTGTGTTTGTGTCATTGGTTGATCAATTAGGTCATTTTCATCCTTCCTAGGCATATTCTTGTCCAATTAGGGTTTTTAACCAATCTTGTGCATCCAATAAGTGTGCTTGTGTCATTGGTTGATCAATTAGGTAATTTTCGTCCTTCCTAGGCATATTCTTGTCCAATTAGGGTTTCTAACCAATCTTGTGCTTCCAATAGGTGTGTTTGTGTCATTGGATGATCAATTAGGTCATTTTCGTCCTCCCTAGGCTTATTCTTGTCCAATTAGGGTTTTTAACCAATCTTGTGCATCCAATAAGTTTGTTTATGTCATTGAATTAATATTTAGGTCATTTTCGTCCTCCCTAGGCATATTCTGGTCCAATTAGGGTTTTTAACCAATCTTGTGCATCCAATAGGTGTGTTTGTGTCATTGGATGATCAATTAGGTCATTTTCGTCCACCCTAGGCTTATTCTTGTCCAATTAGGGTTTTTAATCAATCTTGTGCATCCAATAAGTTCATTTGTGTCATTGGATTAACATTTAGGTCATTTTCATCCTCCCAAGGCATATTCTTGTCCAATTAGGGTTTTTAACCAATCTTGTGCTTCCAATAGGTGTTTTTGTGTCATTGGATGATCAATTAGGTCATTTTCGTCCTCCCTAGGCTTATTCTTGTCCAATTAGGGTTTTTAACCAATCTTGTGCATCCAATAAGTTTGTTTATGTCATTGAATTAATATTTAGGTCATTTTCGTCCTTCCTAGGCATATTCTTGTCCAATTAGGGTTTTTAACCAGTCTTGGGCATCCAATAGGTGTTTGTGTCATTGGATGATCAATTAGGTCATTTTCGTCCTCGCAAGGCTTATTCTTGTCCAATTAGGGTTTTTAACCAATCTTGTGCATCCAATAAGTTCATTTGTGTCATTGGATTAACATATAGGTCATTTTCATCCTCCCAAGGCATATTCTTTTCCAATTAGGGTTTTTAACCAATCTTGTGCTTCCAATAGGTGTGTTTGTGTCATTGGATGATCAATTAGGTCATTTTCGTCCTCCCTAGGCTTATTCTTGTCCAATTAGGGTTTTTAACCAATCTTGTGCATCCAATAAGTTTGTTTATGTCATTGAATTAATATTTAGGTCATTTTCGTCCTCCCTAGGCATATTCTTGTCCAATTAGGGTTTTTAACCAATCTTGTGCATCCAATAGGTGTGTTTGTGTCATTGGATGATCAATTAGGTCATTTTGGTCCTCCCTAGGCTTATTCTTGTCCAATTAGGGTTTTTAACCAATTTTGTTCATCCAATAAGTTTGTTTATGTCATTGAATTAATATTTAGGTCATTTTCCTCCTCCCTAGGCATATTCTTGTCCAATTAGGGTTTTTAACCAATCTTGTGCATCCAATAGGTGTGTTAGTGTCATTGGATGATCAATTAGGTCATTTTCGTCCTCCCTAGTCTTATTCTTGTCAATCTTGTGCATCCAATAGGTGTGTTTGTATCATTGGATGATCAATTAGGTCATTTTCGTCCTCCCTAGGCTTATTCTTGTCCAATTTGGGTTTTTAACCAATCTTGTGCATCCAATATGTTTGTTTGTGTCATTGAATTAATATTTAGGTCATTTTTGTCCTCCCTAGGCATCATCTTTTCCAATTAGGGTTTTTAACCAATCTTTTGCATCCAATAGGTGTGTTTGTGTCATTGGATGATCAATTAGGTCATTTTCGTCCTCCTTAAGCTTATTGTTGTCCAATTAGGGTTTTTAACCAATATTGTGCATCCAATAACTTTGTTTGTGTCATTGGATGATCAATTAGGTCATTTTCGTCCTCCCTAGGCATATTCTTGTCCAATTAGGGTTTTTAACCAATCTTGTGCATCCAATAGGTGTGTTTGTGTCATTGGATGATCAATTAGGTCATTTTCGTCCTCCCTAGGCTTATTCTTGTCCAATTAGGGTTTTTAACCAATCTTGTGCATCCAATAAGTTCATTTGTGTCATTGGATTAACATTTAGGTCATTTTCGTCCTCCCTAGGCATATTCTTGTCCAATTAGGGTTTTTAACCAATCTTGTGCATCCAATAGGTGTGTTTGTGTCATTTGATGATCAATTAGGTTATTTTTGTCCTCCCTAGGCTTATTCATGTCCAATTTGGGTTTTTAACTAATCTTGTGCATCCAATAAGTTCATTTGTGTCATTGGATGATCAATTAGGTCATTTTCGTCCTCCCTAGGCATATTCTTGTCCAATTAGGGTTTTTAACCAATCTTGTGCATCCAATAGGTGTGTTTGTGTCATTGGATGATCAATTAGGTCATTTTCGTCCTCCCTAGGCTTATTCTTGTCCAATTAGGGTTTTTAACCAATCTTGTGCATCCAATAAGTTTGTTTATGTCCTTGAATTAATATTTAGGTCATTTTCGTCCTCCCTAGGCATATTCTTGTCCAATTAGGGTTTTTAACCAATCTTGTGCATCCAATAGGCGTGTTTATGTCATTGGATGATCAATTAGGTCATTTTCGTCCTCCCTAGGTATATTCTTGTCCAATTAAGGTTTTTAACCAATTTTGTGCATCCAATAGGTGTGTTTGTGGCAATGGATGATCAATTAGGTCATTTTCGTCCTCCCTAGGCTGATTCTTGTCCAATTAGGGTTTTTAACCAATCTTGTGCATCCAATAGGTGTGTTTGTGTCATTGGATTATTAATTAGGTCATTTTCGTCCTCCCTAGGCTTATTCTTGTCCAATTAGAGTTTTTAACCAATCTTGGCTTCCAATAACTTTGTTTGTGTCGTTGAATTAATATTTAGGTCATTTTCGTCCTCCCTAGGCATATTCTTGTCCAATTAGGGTTTTTAACCAATCTTGTGCATCCAATAGGCGTGTTTATGTCATTGGATGATCAATTAGGTCATTTTCGTCCTCCCTAGGTATATTCTTGTCCAATTAAGGTTTTTAACCAATTTTGTGCATCCAATAGGTGTGTTTGTGGCAATGGATGATCAATTAGGTCATTTTCGTCCTCCCTAGGCTGATTCTTGTCCAATTAGGGTTTTTATCCAATCTTGTGCATCCAATAGGTGTGTTTGTGTCATTGGATGATTAATTAGGTCATTTTCGTCCTCCCTAGGCTTATTCTTGTCCAATTAGAGTTTTTAACCAATCTTGGCTTCCAATAACTTTGTTTGTGTCGTTGAATTAATATTTAGGTCATTTTCGTCCTCCCTAGGCATATTCTTGTCCAATTAGGGTTTTTAACCAATCTTGTGCATCCAATAGGCGTGTTTATGTCATTGGATGATCAATTAGGTCATTTTCGTCCTCCCTAGGTATATTCTTGTCCAATTAAGGTTTTTAACCAATTTTGTGCATCCAATAGGTGTGTTTGTGGCAATGGATGATCAATTAGGTCATTTTCGTCCTCCCTAGGCTGATTCTTGTCCAATTAGGGTTTTTA
>JBBPBR010000366.1:14669-76720 GCA_037974775.1 Cicer pinnatifidum
TAACAAATCTTGTGCATCCAAAAAGTTCATTTGTGTCGTTGGATTAACATTTAGGTCATTTTCGTCCTCCGTAGCCTTATTTATGTGCAATTAGGGTTTTTAACCAATCTTGTGCATCCAATAAGTTCATTTGTGTCATTGGATTAACATTTAGGTCATTTTCGTCCTCTCTAGGGTTATTTTTGTGCAATTAGGGTTTTTAACCATTCTTGTGCATCCAATAAGTTCATTTGTGTCATTGGATGAACATTTAAGTCATTTTCGTCCTCCGTAGCCTTATTTATGTGCAATTAGGGTTTTTAACCAATCTTGGGCATCCAATAAGTTCATTTGTTTCATTGAATTAACATTTAGGTTATTTTCGTCCTCTCTAGGGTTATTTAAATGCAATTAGGGTTTTTAACCAATCCTTTGCATCCAATAAGTTCATTTGTGTCATTGGATTAACATTTAGGTCATTTTCCTCCTCCCAAGGCTTATTCTTGTCCAATTAGGGTTTTTAACCAATCTTGTGCATCCAATAAGTTCATTTGTGTCATTGGATTAACATTTAGGTCATTTTCGTCCTCCCTAGGCTTATTCTTGGGCAATTAGGGTTTTTAACCAATCTTGTGCATCCAAAAAGTTCATTTGTGTCTTTCGATTAACATTTAGGACATTTTTGTCCTCTCTATGGTTATTTATGTCCAATTAGGGTTTTTAACTAGTCTTGTGCATCCAATAAGTTCATTTGTGTCATGGGATGAACATTTAAGTCATTTTCGTCCTCCGTAGCCTTATTTATGTGCAATTAGGGTTTTTAACCAATCTTGGGCATCCAATAAGTTCATTTGTTTTATTGAATTAACATTTAGGTCATTTTCGTCCTCTCTAGGGTTATTTATATGCAATTAGGGTTTTTAACGAATCTTTTGCATCCAATAAGTTCATTTGTGTCATTGGATTAACATTTAGGTCATTTTCGTCCTCCCAAGGCTTATTCTTGTCCAATTAGGGTTTTTAACCAATTTTGTGCATCCAATAAGTTCATTTGTGTCATTGGATTAACATTTAGGTCATTTTCGTCCTCCCTAGGCTTATTCTTGTGCAATTAGTGTTTTGAACCAATCTTGTGCTTCCAAAAAGTTCATTTGTGTCTTTGGATTAACATTTAGGTTATCTTCGTCCTCCGTAGCCTTATTTATGTGCAATTAGGGTTTTTAACCAATCTTGTGCATCCAATAAGTTCATTTGTGTCATTGGATTAACATTTAGGTCATTTTCGTCCTCCGTAGCTTTATTTATGTGCAATTAGGGTTTTTAACCAATCTTGTGCATCCAATAAGTTCATTTGTTTCATTGAATTAACATTTAGGTTATTTTCGTCCTCTCTAGGGTTATTTATGTGCAATTAGGGTTTGTAACCAATCTTTTGCATCCAATAAGTTCATTTGTGTCATTGGATGAACATTTAGGTCATTTTCGTCATCCCTAGGGTTGTTCTTGTTCAATTAGGGTTTTTAACCAATCTTCTGCATCCAATAGGTGTGTTTATGTCATTGGATGAACATTTAGGTCATTTTCGTCCTCCCAAGGCTTATTCTTGTGCAATTAGAGTTTTTAACCAATCTTGTGCATCCAAAAAGTTCATTTGTGTCATTGGATTAACATTTAGGTCATTTTCGTCCTCCCTAGGCTTTTTCTTGGGCAATTAGGGTTTTTAACAAATCTTGTGCATCCAAAAAGTTCATTTGTGTCTTTGGATTAACATTTAGGACATTTTCGTCCTCTCTATGGTTATTTATGTCCAATTAGGGTTTTTAACTAGTCTTGTGCATCCAATAAGTTTATTTGTTTCATTGGATTAACATTTAGGTCATTTTTGTCCTCCCTAGGCTTATTCATGTGCAGTTAGGGTTTTTAACAAATCTTGTGCATCCAAAAAGTTCATTTGTGTCGTTGGATTAACATTAAGGTCATTTTCGTCCTCTGTAGCCTTATTTATGTGCAATTAGGGTTTTTAACCAATCTTGTGCATCCAATAAGTTCATTTGTGTCGTTGGATTAACATTTAGGTCATTTTCGTCCTCTCTAGGGTTATTTATGTGCAATTAGGGTTTTTAACCAATCTTGTGCATCCAATAAGTTCATTTGTGTCATTGGATTAACATTTAGGTCATTTTCGTCCTCCCTAGGGTTATTCTTGTCCAATTAGGGTTTTTAACCAATCTTCTGCATCCAATAGGTGTGTTTATGTCATTGGATGAACATTTAGGTCATTTTCGTCCTCCCTAAGGTTATTCTTGTCCAATTAGGGTTTTTAACCAATCTTCTGCAACCAAAAAGTTCATTTGTGTCATTGGATGAACATTTAGGTCATCTTCGTCCTCCGTAGCCTTATTTATGTGCAATTATGGTTTTTAACCAATCTTGTGCATCCAATAAGTTCATTTGTGTCATTGGATTAAGATTTAGGTCATTTTCGTCCTCTCTAGGGTTATTCATGTGCAATTAGGGTTTTTATCCAATGTTGTGCATCCAATAAGTTCATTTGTGTCATTGGATTAACATTTAGGTCATTTTCGTCCTCCCTAGGTTTATTCTTGTCCAATTAGGGTTTTTAACCAATCTTGTGCATCCAAAAAGTTCATTTGTGTCATTGGATTAACATTTAGGTCATTTTCGTCTTCTCTAGGGTTATTTATGTGCAATTAGGGTTTTTAACCAATCTTGTGCATCCAATAAGTTCATTTCTGTCTTTGGATTAACATTTAGGTCATTTTCGTCCTCCCTAGGCTTATTCTTGTGCAATTAGGGTTTTGAACCAATCTTGTGCATCCAAAAAGTTCATTTGTGTCTTTGGATGAACATTTAGGTCATTTTCGTCCTCCCTAGGGTTATTCTTGTCCAATTAGGGTTTCTAACCAATTCTTCTGCATCCAATAGGTGTGTTTATGTCATTGGATGAACATTTAGGTCATTTTCTTCCTCCCTAGGCTTATTCTTGTGCAATTAGGGTTTTAAACCAATCTTGTGCATCCAAAAAGTTCATTTGTGCCATTGGATTAAGATTTAGGTCATTTTCGTCCTCCCTAGGCTTATTCTTGGGCAATTAGGGTTTTTAACTAATCTTGTGCATCCAAAAAGTTCGTTTGTGTCTTTGGATTAACATTTAGGACACTTTCTTCCTCTCTATGGTTATTTGTGTCCAATTAGGGTTTTTAACTAGTCTTGTGCATCCAATAAGTTTATTTTTGTCATTGGATTAACATTTAGGTCATTTTTGTCCTCCCTAGGCTTATTCATGTGCAGTTAGGGTTTTTAATAAATCTTGTGCATCCAAAAAGTTCATTTGTGTCGTTGGATTAACATTTAGGTCATTTTCGTCCTCTGTAGCCTTATTTATGTGCAATTAGGGTTTTTAACCAATCTTGTGCATCCAATAAGTTCATTTGTGTCATTGGATTAACATTTAGGTCATTTTCGTCTTCTCTAGGGTTATTTATGTGCAATTAGGGTTTTTAACCAATCTTGTGCATCCAATAAGTTCATTTGTGTCATTGGATGAACATTTAGGTCATTTTCGTCCTCCGTAGCCTTATTTATGTGCAATTAGGGTTTTTAACCAATCTTGTGCATCCAATAAGTTCATTTGTTTCATTGAATTAACATTTAGGTCATTTTCGTCCTCTCTAGGGTTATTTATGTGCAATTAGGGTTTTTAACCAATCTTTTGCATCCAATAAGTTCATTTGTGTCATTGGCTTAACATTTAGGTCATTTTCGTCCTCCCAAGGCTTATTCTTGTCCAATTAGGGTTTTTAACCAATCTTGTGCATCCAATAAGTTCATTTGTGTCATTGGATTAACATTTAGGTCATTTTCGTCCTCCCTAGGCTTATTCTTGTGCAATTAGGGTTTTGAACCAATCTTGTGCTTCCAAAAAGTTCATTTGTGTCTTTGGATTAACATTTAGGTTATTTTCGTCCTACCCAGGCTTATTCTTGTCCAATTAGGGTTTTTAACTAGTCTTTGCATCCAAAAAGTTCACTTGTGTCTTTGGAATAACATTTATGTCATTTTCGTCCTCCCTAGGCATATTCTTGTGCAATTAGGGTTTTTAACCAATCTAGTGCATCCAATAAGTTCATTTGTGTCATTGGATGAACATTTAGGTCATTTTCGTCCTCCGTAGCCTTATTTATGTGCAATTAGGGTTTTTACCCAATCTTGTGCATCCAATAAGTTCATTTGTTTCATTGAATTAACATTTAGGTTATTTTCGTCCTCTCTAGGGTTATTTATGTGCAATTAGGGTTTGTAACCAATCTTTTGCATCCAATAAGTTCATTTGTGTCATTGGATGAACATTTAGGTCATTTTCGTCATCCCTAGGGTTGTTCTTGTTCAATTAGGGTTTTTAACCAATCTTCTGCATCCAATAGGTGTGTTTATGTCATTGGATGAACATTTAGGTCATTTTCGTCCTCCCAAGGCTTATTCTTGTGCAATTAGAGTTTTTAACCAATCTTGTGCATCCAAAAAGTTCATTTGTGTCATTGGATTAACATTTAGGTCATTTTCGTCCTCCCTAGGCTTTTTCTTGGGCAATTAGGGTTTTTAACAAATCTTGTGCATCCAAAAAGTTCATTTGTGTCTTTGGATTAACATTTAGGACATTTTCGTCCTCTCTATGGTTATTTATGTCCAATTAGGGTTTTTAACTAGTCTTGTGCATCCAATAAGTTTATTTGTTTCATTGGATTAACATTTAGGTCATTTTTGTCCTCCCTAGGCTTATTCATGTGCAGTTAGGGTTTTTAACAAATCTTGTGCATCCAAAAAGTTCATTTGTGTCGTTGGATTAACATTAAGGTCATTTTCGTCCTCTGTAGCCTTATTTATGTGCAATTAGGGTTTTTAACCAATCTTGTGCATCCAATAAGTTCATTTGTGTCGTTGGATTAACATTTAGGTCATTTTCGTCCTCTCTAGGGTTATTTATGTGCAATTAGGGTTTTTAACCAATCTTGTGCATCCAATAAGTTCATTTGTTTCATTGAATTAACATTTAGGTCATGTTCGTCCTCTCTAGGGTTATTTATGTGCAATTAGGGTTTTAAACCAATCTTTTGCATCCAATAAGTTCATTTGTGTCATTGGATTAACATTTAGGTCATTTTCGTCCTCCCAAGGCTTATTCTTGTCCAATTAGGGTTTTTAACCAATCTTGTGCATCCAAGAAGTTCATTTGTGTCATTGGATTAACATTTAGGTCATTTTTGTCCTCCCTAGGCTTATACTTGTGCAATTAGGGTTTTGAACCAATCTTGTGCGTCTAAAAAGTTCATTTGTGTCTTTAGATTAACATTTAAGTCATTTTCGTCCTCCCTAGGCTTATTCTTGTGCAATTAGGGTTTTGAACCAATCTTGTGCGTCCAAAAAGTTCATTTGTGTCGTTGGATTAACATTTAAGTCATTTTCGTCCTCCCTAGGCTTATTCTTGTGCAATTAGTGTTTTTAACCAATCTTCTGCAACCAAAAAGTTCATTTGTGTCATTGGATGAACATTTAGGTCATCTTCGTCCTCCGTAGCCTTATTTATGTGCAATTAGGGTTTTTAACCAATCTTCTGCATCCAATAAGTTCATTTGTGTCATTGGATTAACATTTAGGTCATTTTCGTCCTCCCTAGGCTTATTCTTGTGCAATTAGGGTTTTGAACCAATCTTGTGCATCCAAAAAGTTCATTTGTGTCTTTGGATGAACATTTAGGTCATTTTCGTCCTCCCTAGGGTTATTCTTGTCCAATTAGGGTTTCTAACCAATTCTTCTGCATCCAATAGGTGTGTTTATGTCATTGGATGAACATTTAGGTCATTTTCTTCCTCCCTAGGCTTATTCTTGTGCAATTAGGGTTTTAAACCAATCTTGTGCATCCAAAAAGTTCATTTGTGCCATTGGATTAAGATTTAGGTCATTTTCGTCCTCCCTAGGCTTATTCTTGGGCAATTAGGGTTTTTAACTAATCTTGTGCATCCAAAAAGTTCGTTTGTGTCTTTGGATTAACATTTAGGACACTTTCTTCCTCTCTATGGTTATTTGTGTCCAATTAGGGTTTTTAACTAGTCTTGTGCATCCAATAAGTTTATTTTTGTCATTGGATTAACATTTAGGTCATTTTTGTCCTCCCTAGGCTTATTCATGTGCAGTTAGGGTTTTTAATAAATCTTGTGCATCCAAAAAGTTCATTTGTGTCGTTGGATTAACATTTAGGTCATTTTCGTCCTCTGTAGCCTTATTTATGTGCAATTAGGGTTTTTAACCAATCTTGTGCATCCAATAAGTTCATTTGTGTCATTGGATTAATATTTAGGTCATTTTCGTCCTCTCTAGGGTTATTTATGTGCAATTAGGGTTTTTAACCAATCTTGTGCATCCAATAAGTTCATTTGTGTCATTGGATTAACATTTAGGTCATTTTTGTCCTCCCTAGGCTTATTCTTGTGCAATTAGGGTTTTTAACCAATCTTGTGCATCCAATAAGTTTATTTGTGTCATTGGATTAACATTTAGGTCATTTTCGTCCTCCCTAGGCTTATTCTTGTCCAATTAGGGTTTTTAACCAATCTTGTGCATCCAATAAGTTTGTTTGTGTCATTGAATTAATATTTAGGTCATTTTCGTCCCCGCTAGGCATATTCTTGTCGAATAAGGGTTTTTAACCAATCTTGTGCATCCAATAGGTGTGTTTGTGTCATTGGATGATCAATTAGGTCATTTTCATCCTCCCTAGGCTTATTCTTGTCCAATTATGATTTTTAACGAATCTTGTGCATCCAATAGGTGTGTTTGTGTCATTGGATGATCAATTAGGTCATTTTTGTCCTCCCTAGGCTTATTCTTGTCCAATTTGGGTTTTTAACCAATCTTGTGCATCCAATAAGTTGAGTTGTCTCATTGGATTAACATTTAGGTGATTTTCGTCCTCCCGAGGCTTATTCTTGTCCAATTTGGGTTTTTAACCAATCTTGTGCATCCAATAAGTTCATTTGTGTCATTGGATTAACATTTAGGTCATTTTATCCTCCCCCGGCATATTCTTGTCCAATTAGGGTTTTTAACCAATCTTGTGTATCCAATAGGTGTGTTTGTGTCATTGGATGATAAATTAGGTCATTTTCGTCCTCCCTAGGCATATTCTTGTCCAATTAGGGTTTTTAACCAATCTTGTGCATCCAATAGGTGTGTTTGTGTCATTGGATGATCAATTAGGTCATTTTCGTCCTCCCTAGGCTTATTCTTGTCCAATTAGGGTTTTTAACCAATCTTGTGCATCCAATAACTTTGTTTGTGTCGTTGAATTAATATTTAGGTCATTTTCGTCCTCATTAGGCATATTCTTGTCCAATTAGGGTTTTTAACCAATCTTGTGCATCCAATAGGTGTGTTTGTGTCATTGGATGATCAATTAGGTCATTTTCGTCCTCCCTAGGCTTATTCTTGTCCAATTAGGGTTTTTAACCAATCTTGTGCATCCAATAACTTTGTTTGTGTCATTGAATTAATATTTAGGTCATTTTCGTCCTCCCTAGGCATATTCTTGTCCAATTAGGGTTTTTAACCAATCTTGTGCATCCAATAGGTGTGTTTGTGTCATTGGATGATCAATTAGGTCATTTTCGTTCCCCCTAGGCTTATTCTTGTCCAATTAGGGTTTTTCACCAATCTTGTGCATCCAATAACTTTGTTTGTGTCATTGAATTAATATTTAGGTCATTTTCGTCCTCCCTAGGCATATTCTTGTCCAATTAGGGTTTTTAACCAATCTTGTGCATCCAATAGGTGTGTTTGTGTCATTGGATGATCAATTAGGTCATTTTCGTCCTCCCTAGGCTTATTCTTGTCCAATTAGGGTTTTTAACCAATCTTGTGCATCCAATAACTTTGTTTGTGTCATTGAATTAATATTTAGGTCATTTTCGTCCTCCCTAGGCATATTCTTGTCCAATTAGGGTTTTTAACCAATCTTGTGCATCCAATAGGTGTGTTTGTGTCATTGGATGATCAATTAGGTCATTTTCGTCCTCCCTAGGCTTATTCTTGTCCAATTATGGTTTTTAGCCAATCTTGTGCATCCAATAGGTGTGTTTGTGTCATTGGATGATCAATTAGGTCATTTTCGTCTTCCCTAGGCTTATTCTTGTCCAATTATGGTTTTTAGCCAATCTTGTGCATCCAATAGGTGTGTTTGTGTCATTGGATGATCAATTAGGTCATTTTCGTCCTACCTAGGCTTATTCTTGTCTAATTAGGGTTATTAACCAATCTTGTGCATCCAATAGGTGTGTTTGTGTCATTGGATGATCAATTAGGTCATTTTCGTCCTCCCTAGGCTTATTCTTGTCCAATTATGGTTTTTAGCCAATCTTGTGCATCCAATAGGTGTGTTTGTGTCATTGGATGATCAATTAGGTCATTTTCGTCCTCCCTAGGCATATTCTTGTCCAATTAGGGTTTTTAACCAATCTTGTGCATCCAATAAGTTGAGTTGTGTCGTTGGATTAACATTTAGGTCATTTTCGTTCTCCCTAGGCTTATTCTTGTCCAATTAGGGTTTTTAACCAATCTTGTGCATCCAATAAGTTCATTTGTGTCATTGGATTAACATTTAGGTCATATCCGTCCTCCCTAGGCATATTCTTGTCCAATTAGGGTTTTTAACCAATCTTGTGCATCCAATAGTTATGTTTGTGTCATTGGATGATCAATTAGGTCATTTTCGTCCTCCATAGGCTTATTGTTGTCCAATTACGGTTTTTAACCAATCTTGTGCATCCAATAAGTTTGTTTGTGTCATTGAATTAATATTTAGGTGATTTTCGTCCTTCCTAGGCATATTCTTGTCCTATTAGGGTTTTTAGCCAATCTTGTGCATTCAATAGGTGTGTTTGTGTCATTGGATGATCAATTAGGTCATTTTCGTCCTCCCTAGGCATATTCTTGTCCAATTAGGGTTTTTAACCAATCTTGTGCATCCAATAGGTGTGTTTGTGTCATTGGATGATCAATTAGGTCATTTTCGTCCTCCCTAGGCTTATTCTTGTCCAATTAGGGTTTTTAACCAATCTTGTGCATCCAATATGTTCATTTGTGTCATTGGATGATCAATAAGGTCATTTTCGTCCTCCCTAGGCATATTCTTGTCCAACTAGGGTTTTAAACCAATCTTGTGCATCCAATAGGTGTGTTTGTGGCAATGGATGATCAATTAGGTCATTTTCGTCCTCCCTAAACTTATTCTTGTCCAATTAGGGTTTTTAACCAATCTTGTGCATCCAATAGGTGTGTTTGTGTCATTGGATGATCAATTAGGTCATTTTCGCCCGCCCTAGGCTTATTCTTGCCCAATTAGGGTTTTTAACCAATCTTGTGCATCCAATAAGTTGAGTTGTGTCATTGGATTAGCATTTAGGTCATTTTCGTCCTCCCTAGGCTTATTCTTGTTCAATTTAGGTTTTTAACCAATCTTGTGCATCCAATAAGTTCATTTGTGTCATTGAATTAACATTTAGGTCATTTTCGTCCTCCCTAGGCATATTCTTGTCCAATTAGGGTTTTTAACCAATTTTGTGCATCCAATAGGTGTGTTTGTGTCATTGGATGATCAATTAGGTTATTTCCGTCCTCCCTAGGCTTATTCTTGTCCAATTAGGGTTTTTAACCAATCTTGTGCATCCAATAAGTTGAGTTGTGTCATTGGATTAACATTTAGGTCATTTTCGTTCTCCCTAGGCTTATTCTTGTCCAATTAGGGTTTTTAGCCAATCTTGTGTATCCAATAAGTTCATTAGTGTCATTGGATGATCAATTAGGTCATTTTCGTCCTCCCTAGGCTTATTCTTGTCCAATTAGGGTTTTTAACCAATCTTGTGCATCCAATAGGTGTGTTTGTGTCATTGGATGATCAATTAGGTCATTTTCGTCCTCCCTAGGCTTATTCTTGTCCAATTAGGGTTTTTAACCAATCTTGTGCATCCAATAGGTGTGTTTGTGTCATTGGATGATCAATTAGGTCATTTTTGTCCTCCCTAGGCTTATTTTTGTCCAATTAGTGTTTTTAACCAATCTTGTGCATCCAATAAGTTCATTTGTGTCATTGGATGATCAATTAGGTCATTTTCATCCTCCCTAGGCATATTCATGTCCAACTATGGTTTTTAACCAATCTTGTGCATCCAATAGGTGTGTTTGTGTGATTGGATGATCAATTAGGTCATTTTCGTCCTCCCTAGGCTTATTCTTGTCCAATTAGGGTTTTTAACCAATCTTGTGCATCCAATAGGTGTGTTTGTGTCATTGGATGATCAATTAGGTCATTTTCGTCCTCCCTAGGCTTATTCTTGTCCAATTAGGGTTTTTAACCAATCTTGTGCATCCAATAGGTGTGTTTGTGTCATTGGATGATCAATTAGGTCATTTTTATCCTCCCTAGGCTTATTCTTGTCCAATTAGGATTTTTAACCAATCTTGTGCATCCAATAGGTGTGTTTGTGTCATTGGATGATCAATTAGGTCATTTTCGTCCTCCCTAGGCTTATTCTTGTCCAATTAGTGTTTTTAACCAATCTTGTGCATCCAATAACTTTGTTTGTGTCAATGAATTAATTTTTAGGTCATTTTCGTCCTCCCTAGGCATATTCTTGTCCAATTAGGGTTTTTAACCAATCTTGTGCATCCAATAGGTGTGTTTGTGTCATTGGATGATCAATTAGGTCATTTTCGTCCTCCCTAGGCTTATTCTTGTCCAATTAGGGTTTTTAACCAATCTTGTGCTTCCAATAAGTTGAGTTGTGTCATTGGATTAACATTTAGGTCATTTTCGTCCTCCCTAGGCTTATTCTTGTCCAATTAGGGTTTTTAACCAATCTTGTGCATCCAATAAGTTCGTTTGTGTCATTGGATTAACATTTAGGTCATTTTCATCCTCCCTAGGCTTATTCTTGTGCAATTAGGGTTTTTAACCAATCTTGTGCATCCAATAAGTTCATTTGTGTCATTGGATTAACATTTAGGTCATTTTCGTCCTCCGTAGCCTTATTTATGTGCAATTAGGGTTTTTAACCAATCTTGTGCATCCAATAAGTTCATTTGTTTCATTGAATTAACATTTAGGTCATTTTCGTCCTCTCTAGGGTTATTTATGTGCAATTAGGGTTTGTAACCAATCTTTTGCATCCAATAAGTTCATTTGTGTCATTGGATTAACATTTAGGTCATTTTCGTCCTCCCAAGGCTTATTCTTGTCCAATTAGGGTTTTTAACCAATCTTGTGCATCCAATAAGTTCATTTGTGTCATTGGATTAACATTTAGGTCATTTTCGTCCTCCCTAGGCTTATTCTTGTGCAATTAGGGTTTTGAACCAATTTTGTGCTTCCAAAAAGTTCATTTGTGTCTTTGGATTAACATTTAGGTTATTTTCGTCCTCCCCAGGCTTATTCTTGTCCAATTAGGGTTTTTAACCAATCTTCTACAACCCAAAAGTTCATTTGTGTCATTGGATGAACATTTAGGTCATTTTCGTCATCCCTAGGGTTGTTCTTGTTCAATTAGGGATTTTAACCAATCTTCTGCATCCAATAGGTGTGTTTATGTCATTGGATGAACATTTAGGTCATTTTCTTCCTCCCAAGGCTTATTCTTGTGCAATTAGGGTTTTTAACCAATCTTGTGCATCCAAAAAGTTCATTTGTGTCATTGGATTAACATTTAGGTCATTTTCGTCCTCCCTAGGCTTTTTCTTGGGCAATTAGGGTTTTTAACCAATCTTGTGCATCCAAAAAGTTCATTTGTGTCTTTGGATTAACATTTAGGTCATTTTCGTCCTCTCTATGGTTATTTATGTCCAATTAGGGTTTTTAACTAGTCTTGTGCATCCAATAAGTTTATTTGTTTCATTGGATTAACATTTAGGTCATTTTTGTCCTCCCTAGGCTTATTCATGTGCAGTTAGGGTTTTTAACAAATCTTGTGCATCCAAAAAGTTCATTTGTGTCGTTGGATTAACATTTAGGTCATTTTCGTCCTCCGTAGCCTTATTTATGTGCAATTAGGGTTTTTAACCAATCTTGTGCATCCAATAAGTTCATTTGTGTCATTGGATTAACATTTAGGTCATTTTCGTCTTCTCTAGGGTTATTTACGTGCAATTAGGGTTTTTAACCAATCTTGTGCATCCAATAAGTTCATTTGTGTCATTGGATGAACATTTAGGTCATTTTCGTCCTTCGTAGCCTTATTTATGTGCAATTAGGGTTTTTAACCAATCTTGTGCATCCAATAAGTTCATTTGTGTCATTGGATGAACATTTAGGTCATTTTCGTCCTTCGTAGCCTTATTTATGTGCAATTAGGGTTTTTAACCAATCTTGTGCATCCAATAAGTTCATTTGTTTCATTGAATTCACATTTAGGTCATTTTCGTCCTCTCTAGTGTTATTTATGTGCAATCAGGGTTTTTAACCAATCTTTTGCATCCAATAAGTTCATTTGTGTCATTGGATTAACATTTAGGTCATTTTCGTTCTCCCAAGGCTTATTCTTGTCCAATTAGGGTTTTTAACCAATCTTGTGCATCCAATAAGTTCATTTGTGTCATTGGATTAACATTTAGGTCATTTTCGTCCTCCCTAGGCTTATTCTTGTGCAATTAGGGTTTTGAACCAATCTTGTGCTTCCAAAAAGTTCATTTGTGTCTTTGGATAAACATTTAGGTTATTTTCTTCCTCCCAGGGCTAATTCTTGTCCAATTAGGGTTTTTAACCAATCTTCTGCAACCCAAAAGTTCATTTGTGTCATTGGATGAACATTTAGGTCATTTTCGTCCTCCCTAGGGTTGTTCTTGTCCAATTAGGGTTTTTAACCAATCTTCTGCATCCAATAGGTGTGTTTATGTCATTGGATGAACGTTTAGGTCATTTTCGTCCTCCCAAGGCTTATTCTTGTGCAATTAGGGTTTTTAACCAATCTTGTGCATCCAAAAAGTTCATTTGTGTCATTGGATTAACATTTAGGTCATTTTCGTCCTCCCTATGCTTATTCTTGGGCAATTAGGGTTTTTAACCAATCTTGTGCATCCAAAAAGTTCATTTGTGTCTTTGGATTAACATTTAGGACATTTTCGTCCTCTCTATGGTTATTTATGTCCAATTAGGGTTTTTAACTAGTCTTGTGCATCCAATAAGTTTATTTGTGTCATTGGATTAACATTAAGGTCATTTTTGTCCTCCCTAGGCTTATTCATTTGCAGTTAGGGTTTTTAACAAATCTTTCATTTGTGTCATTGGATTAACATTTAGGTCATTTTCGTCCTCCCAAGGCTTATTCTTCTCCAATAAGGGTTTTTAACCAATCTTGTGCATCCAATAAGTTCATTTGTGTCATTGGATTAACATTTAGGTCATTTTCGTCCTCCCTAGGCTTATTCTTGTGCAATTAGGGTTTTGAACCAATCTTGTGCTTCCAAAAAGTTCATTTGTGTCTTTGGATTAACATTTAGGTTATTTTCGTCCTCCCTAGGCATATTCTTGTGCAATTAGGGTTTTTAACCAATCTTGTGCATCCAATAAGTTCATTTGTGTCATTGGATGAACATTTAGGTCATTTTCGTCCTCCGTAGCCTTATTTATGTGCAATTAGGGTTTTTAACCAATCTTGTGCATCCAATAAGTTCATTTGTTTCATTGAATTAACATTTAGGTCATTTTCGTCCTCTCTAGGGTAATTTATGTGCAATTAGGGTTTGTAACCAATCTTTTGCATCCAATAAGTTCATTTGCGTCATTGGATTAACATTTAGGTCATTTTCGTCCTCCCAAGGCTTATTCTTGTCCAATTAGGGTTTTTAACCAATCTTGTGCATCCAATAAGTTCATTTGTGTCATTGGATTAACATTTAGGTCATTTTCGTCCTCCCTAGGCTTATTCTTGTGCAATTAGGGTTTTGAACCAATCTTGTGCTTCCAAAAAGTTCATTTGTGTCTTTGGATTAACATTTAGGTTATTTTCGTCCTACCCAGGCTTATTCTTGTCCAATTAGGGTTTTTAACTAGTCTTTGCATCCAAAAAGTTCACTTGTGTCTTTGGAATAACATTTATGTCATTTTCGTCCTCCCTAGGCATATTCTTGTGCAATTAGGGTTTTTAACCAATCTAGTGCATCCAATAAGTTCATTTGTGTCATTGGATGAACATTTAGGTCATTTTCGTCCTCCGTAGCCTTATTTATGTGCAATTAGGGTTTTTACCCAATCTTGTGCATCCAATAAGTTCATTTGTTTCATTGAATTAACATTTAGGTTATTTTCGTCCTCTCTAGGGTTATTTATGTGCAATTAGGGTTTGTAACCAATCTTTTGCATCCAATAAGTTCATTTGTGTCATTGGATTAACATTTAGGTCATTTTCGTCCTCCCAAGGCTTATTCTTGTCCCATTAGGGTTTTTAACCAATCTTGTGCATCCAATAAGTTCATTTATGTCATTGGATTAACATTTAGGTCATTTTCGTCCTCCCTAGGCTTATTCTTGTGCAATTAGGGTTTTGAACCAATCTTGTGCTTCCAAAAAGTTCATTTGTGTCTTTGGATTAACATTTAGGTTATTTTCGTCCTCCCCAGGCTTATTCTTGTCCAATTAGGGTTTTTAACCAATCTTCTGCAACCCAAAAGTTCATTTGTGTCATTGGATGAACATTTAGGTCATTTTCGTCATCCCTAGGGTTGTTCTTGTTCAATTAGGGTTTTTAACCAATCTTCTGCATCCAATAGGTGTGTTTATGTCATTGGATGAACATTTAGGTCATTTTCGTCCTCCCAAGGCTTATTCTTGTGCAATTAGAGTTTTTAACCAATCTTGTGCATCCAAAAAGTTCATTTGTGTCATTGGATTAACATTTAGGTCATTTTCGTCCTCCCTGGGCTTTTTCTTGGGCAATTAGGGTTTTTAACCAATCTTGTGCATCCAGAAAGTTCATTTGTGTCTTTGGATTAACATTTAGGACATTTTCGTCCTCTCTATGGTTATTTATGTCCAATTAGGGTTTTTAACTAGTCTTGTGCATCCAATAAGTTTATTTGTTTCATTGGATTAACATTTAGGTCATTTTTGTCCTCCCTAGGCTTATTCATGTGCAGTTAGGGTTTTTAACAAATATTGTGCATCCCAAAAGTTCATTTGTGTCGTTGGATTAACATTTAGGTCATTTTCGTCCTCCGTAGCCTTATTTATGTGCAATTAGGGTTTTTAACCAATCTTGTGCATCCAATAAGTTCATTTGTGTCATTGGATTAACATTTAGGTCATTTTCGTCCTCCGAAGCCTTATTTATGTGCAATTAGGGTTTTTAACCAATCTTGTGCATCCAATAAGTTCATTTGTTTCATTGAATTAACATTTAGGTCATTTTAGTCCTCTCTAGGGTTATTTATGTGCAATTAGGGTTTGTAACCAATCTTTTGCATCCAATAAGTTCATTTGTGTCATTGGATTAACATTTAGGTCATTTTCGTCCTCCCAAGGCTTATTCTTGTCCCATTAGGGTTTTTAACCAATCTTGTGCATCCAATAAGTTCATTTATGTCATTGGATTAACATTTAGGTCATTTTCGTCCTCCCTAGGCTTATTCTTGTGCAATTAGGGTTTTTAACCAATCTTGTGCTTCCAAAAAGTTCATTTGTGTCTTTGGATTAACATTTAGGTTATTTTCGTCCTCCCCAGGCTTATTCTTGTCCAATTAGGGTTTTTAACCAATCTTCTGCAACCCAAAAGTTCATTTGTGTCATTGGATGAACATTTAGGTCATTTTCGTCATCCCTAGGGTTGTTCTTGTTCAATTAGGGTTTTTAACCAATCTTCTGCATCCAATAGGTGTGTTTATGTCATTGGATGAACATTTAGGTCATTTTCGTCCTCCCAAGGCTTATTCTTGTGCAATTAGAGTTTTTAACCAATCTTGTGCATCCGAAAACTTCATTTGTGTCATTGGATTAACATTTAGGTCATTTTCGTCCTCCCTAGGCTTTTTCTTGGGCAATTAGGGTTTTTAACCAATCTTGTGCATCCAAAAAGTTCATTTGTGTCTTTGGATTAACATTTAGGACATTTTCGTCCTCTCTATGGTTATTTATGTCCAATTAGGGTTTTTAACTAGTCTTGTGCATCCAATAAGTTTATTTGTTTCATTGGATTAACATTTAGGTCATTTTTGTCCTCCCTAGGCTTATTCATGTGCAGTTAGGGTTTTTAACAAATATTGTGCATCCCAAAAGTTCATTTGTGTCGTTGGATTAACATTTATGTCATTTTCGTCCTCCGTAGCCTTATTTATGTGCAATTAGGGTTTTTAACCAATCTTGTGCATCCAATAAGTTCATTTGTGTCATTGGATTAACATTTAGGTCATTTTCGTCCTCTCTAGGGTTATTTATGTGCAATTAGGGTTTTTAACCAATCTTGTGCATCCAATAAGTTCATTTGTGTCATTGGATGAACATTTAAGTCATTTTCGTCCTCCGTAGCCTTATTTATGTGCAATTAGGGTTTTTAACCAATCTTGTGCATCCAATAAGTTCATTTGTTTCATTGAATTAATATATAGGTCATTTTCGTCCTCTCTAGGGTTATTTATGTGCAATTAGGGTTTTTAACCAATCTTTTGCATCCAATAAGTTCATTTGTGTCATTGGATTAACATTTAGGTCAATTACGTCCTCCCAAGGCTTATTCTTGTCCAATTAGGGTTTTTAACCAATCTTGTGCATCCAATAAGTTCATTTGTGTCATTGGATTAACATTTAGGTCATTTTCGTCCTCCCTAGGCTTATTCTTGTGCAATTAGGGTTTTGAACCAATCTTGTGCTTCCAAAAAGTTCATTTGTGTCTTTGGATTAACATTTAGGTTATTTTCGTCCTCCCCAGGCTTATTCTTGTCCAATTAGGGTTTTTAACTAGTCTTATGCATCCAAAAAGTTCACTTGTGTCTTTGGAATAACATTTATGTCATTTTCGTCCTCCCTAGGCATATTCTTGTGCAATTAGGGTTTTTAACCAATCTTGTGCATCCAATAAGTTCATTTGTGTCATTGGATGAACATTTAGGTCATTTTCGTCCTCCGTAGCCTTATTTATGTGCAATTAGGGTTTTTAACCAATCTTGTGCTTCCAATAAGTTCATTTGTTTCATTGAATTAACATTTAGGTCATTTTCGTCCTCTCTAGGGTTATTTATGTGCAATTAGGGTTTGTAACCAATCTTTTGCATCCAATAAGTTCATTTGCGTCATTGGATTAACATTTAGGTCATTTTCGTTCTCCCAAGGCTTATTCTTGTCCAATTAGGGGTTTTAACCAATCTTGTGCATCCAATAAGTTCATTTGTGTCATTGGATTAACATTTAGGTCATTTTCGTCCTCCCTAGGCTTATTCTTGTGCAATTAGGGTTTTGAACCAATCTTGTGCTTCCAAAAAGTTCATTTGTGACTTTGTATTAACATTTAGGTTATTTTCGTCCTCCCCAGGCTTATTCTTGTCCAATTAGGGTTTTTAACCAATCTTCTGCAACCCAAAAGTTCATTTGTGTCATTGGATGAACATTTAGGTCATTTTCGTCCTCCCTAGTGTTGTTCTTGTTCAATTAGGGTTTTTAACCAATCTTCTGCATCCAATAGGTGTGTTTATGTCATTGGAAGAACATTTAGGTCATTTTCGTCCTCCCAAGGCTTATTCTTGTGCAATTAGGGTTTTTAACCAATCTTGTGCATCCAAAAATTTCATTTGTGTCATTGGATTAACATTTAGGTCATTTTCGTCCTCCCTAGGCTTTTTCTTGGGCAATTAGGGTTTTTAACCAATCTTGTGCATCCAAAAAGTTCATTTGTGTCTTTGGATTAACATTTAGGACATTTTCGTCCTCTCTAGGGTTATTTATGTCCAATTAGGGTTTTTAACTAGTCTTGTGCATCCAATAAGTTTATTTGTTTCATTGGATTAACATTTAGGTCATTTTTGTCCTCCCTAGGCTTATTCATGTGCAGTTAGGGTTTTTAACAAATCTTGTGCATCCAAAAAGTTCATTTGTGTCGTTGGATTAACATTTAGGTCATTTTCGTCCTCCGTAGCCTTATTTATGTGCAATTAGGGTTTTTAACCAATCTTGTGCATCCAATAAGTTCATTTGTGTCATTGGATTAACATTTAGGTCATTTTCGTCTTCTCTAGGGTTATTTACGTGCAATTAGGGTTTTTAACCAATCTTGTGCATCCAATAAGTTCATTTGTGTCATTGGATGAACATTTAGGTCATTTTCGTCCTTCGTAGCCTTATTTATGTGCAATTAGGGTTTTTAACCAATCTTGTGCATCCAATAAGTTCATTTGTGTCATTGGATGAACATTTAGGTCATTTTCGTCCTTCGTAGCCTTATTTATGTGCAATTAGGGTTTTTAACCAATCTTGTGCATCCAATAAGTTCATTTGTTTCATTGAATTCACATTTAGGTCATTTTCGTCCTCTCTAGTGTTATTTATGTGCAATCAGGGTTTTTAACCAATCTTTTGCATCCAATAAGTTCATTTGTGTCATTGGATTAACATTTAGGTCATTTTCGTTCTCCCAAGGCTTATTCTTGTCCAATTAGGGTTTTTAACCAATCTTGTGCATCCAATAAGTTCATTTGTGTCATTGGATTAACATTTAGGTCATTTTCGTCCTCCCTAGGCTTATTCTTGTGCAATTAGGGTTTTGAACCAATCTTGTGCTTCCAAAAAGTTCATTTGTGTCTTTGGATAAACATTTAGGTTATTTTCTTCCTCCCAGGGCTAATTCTTGTCCAATTAGGGTTTTTAACCAATCTTCTGCAACCCAAAAGTTCATTTGTGTCATTGGATGAACATTTAGGTCATTTTCGTCCTCCCTAGGGTTGTTCTTGTCCAATTAGGGTTTTTAACCAATCTTCTGCATCCAATAGGTGTGTTTATGTCATTGGATGAACGTTTAGGTCATTTTCGTCCTCCCAAGGCTTATTCTTGTGCAATTAGGGTTTTTAACCAATCTTGTGCATCCAAAAAGTTCATTTGTGTCATTGGATTAACATTTAGGTCATTTTCGTCCTCCCTATGCTTATTCTTGGGCAATTAGGGTTTTTAACCAATCTTGTGCATCCAAAAAGTTCATTTGTGTCTTTGGATTAACATTTAGGACATTTTCGTCCTCTCTATGGTTATTTATGTCCAATTAGGGTTTTTAACTAGTCTTGTGCATCCAATAAGTTTATTTGTGTCATTGGATTAACATTAAGGTCATTTTTGTCCTCCCTAGGCTTATTCATTTGCAGTTAGGGTTTTTAACAAATCTTTCATTTGTGTCATTGGATTAACATTTAGGTCATTTTCGTCCTCCCAAGGCTTATTCTTCTCCAATAAGGGTTTTTAACCAATCTTGTGCATCCAATAAGTTCATTTGTGTCATTGGATTAACATTTAGGTCATTTTCGTCCTCCCTAGGCTTATTCTTGTGCAATTAGGGTTTTGAACCAATCTTGTGCTTCCAAAAAGTTCATTTGTGTCTTTGGATTAACATTTAGGTTATTTTCGTCCAATTAGGGTTTTTAACCAATTTTCGGCAACCCAAAAGTTCATTTGTGTCATTGGATGAACATTTAGGTCATTTTCGTCCTCACTAGGGTTGTTCTTGTCCAATTAGGGTTTTTAACCAATCTTCTGTATCCAATAGGTGTGTTTATGCCATTGGATCAACATTTAGGTCATTTTCGTCCTCCCAAGGCTTATTCTTGTGCAATTATGGTTTTTAACCAATCTTGTGCATCGAAAAAGTTCATTTGTGTCATTGGATGAACATTTAGGTCATTTTCGTCCTCCCTAGGCTTATTCTTGGGCAATTAGGGTTTTTAACCAATCTTGTGCATCCAAAAAGTTCATTTGTGTCTTTGGATTAACATTTAGGACATTTTCGTCCTCTCAATGGTTATTTATGTCCAATTAAGGTTTTAAAGTAGTCTTGTGCATCCAATAAGTTCATTTGTGTCATTGGATTAACATTTAGGTCATTTTCGTCCTCTCTAGGGTTATTCATGTGCAATTAGGGTTTTTATCCAATGTTGTGCATCCAATAAGTTCATTTGTGTCATTGGATTAACATTTAGGTCATTTTCGTCCTCCCTAGGTTTATTATTGTCCAATTAGGGTTTTTAACCAATCTTGTGCATCCAAAAAGTTCATTTGTGTCATTGGATTAACATTTAGGTCATTTTCGTCCTCTCTAGGGTTATTTATGTGCAATTAGGGTTTTGAACCAATCTTGTGCATCCAATAAGTTCATTTGTGTCATTGGATTAATATTTAGGTCATTTTCGTCCTCCCAAGGCTTATTCTTGTCCAATTAGGGTTTTTAACCAATCTTGTGCATCCAATAAGTTCATTTGTGTCATTGGATTAACATTTAGGTCATTTTCGTCCTCCCTAGGCTTATTCTTGTGCAATTAGGGTTTTGAACCAATCTTGTGCTTCCAAAAAGTTCATTTGTGTCTTTGGATTAACATTTAGGTTATTTTCGTCCTACCCAGGCTTATTCTTGTCCAATTAGGGTTTTTAACTAGTCTTTGCATCCAAAAAGTTCACTTGTGTCTTTGGAATAACATTTATGTCATTTTCGTCCTCCCTAGGCATATTCTTGTGCAATTAGGGTTTTTAACCAATCTAGTGCATCCAATAAGTTCATTTGTGTCATTGGATGAACATTTAGGTCATTTTCGTCCTCCCAAGGCTTATTCTTGTCCAATTAGGGTTTTTAACCAATCTTGTGCATCCAATAAGTTCATTTGTGTCATTGGATTAACATTTAGGTCATTTTCGTCCTCCCTAGGCTTATTCTTGTCCAGTTAGGGTTTTTAACCAATCTTGTGCATCCAATAAGTTCATTTGTGTCATTGGATTAACATTTAGGTCATTTTCGTCCTCCCTAGGCATATTCTTGTCCAATTAGAGTTTTAGACCAATCTTGTGCATCCAATAGGTGTGTTTGTGTCATTGGATGATCAATTAGGTTATTTTCGTCCTCCCTAGGCTTATTCTTGTCCAATTAGGGTTTTTAACTAATCTTGTGCATCCAATAAGTTCATTTGTGTCATTGGATGATCAATTAGGTCATTTTCGTCCTCTCTAGGCATATTCTTGTCCAATTAGGGTTTTTAACCAATCTTGTGCGTCCAATAGGTGTGTTTGTGTCATTGGATGATCAATTAGGTCATTTTCGTCCTCCCTAGGCTTATTCTTGTCCAATTAGGGTTTTTAACCGATCTTGTGCATCCAATAGGTGTGTTTGTGTCATTGGATGATCAATTAGGTCATTTTCGTCCTCTCTAGGCTTATTCTTGTCCAATTAGGGTTTTTAACCAATCTTGTGCATCCAATAGGTGTGTTTGTGGCAATGGATGATCAATTAGGTCATTTTCGTCCTCCCTAGGCTTATTCTTGTCCAATTAGGGTTTTTAACCAATCTTGTGCATCCAATAGGTGTGTTTGTGTCATTGGATGATCAATTAGGTAATTTTCGTCCTCCCTAGGCTTATTCTTGTCCAATTAGGGTTTTTAACCAATCTTGTGCATCCAATAGGTGTGTTTGTGTCATTGGAACATCAATTAGGTCATTTTCGTCCTCCCTAGGTTTATTCTTGTCCAATTTGGGTTTTTAACCAATCTTGTGCATCCAATAAGTTCATTTGTGTCATTGGATGATCAATTAGGTCATTTTCGTCCTCCCTAGGCTTATTCTTGTCCAATTAGGGTTTTTAACCAATCTTGTGCATCCAATAAGTTCATTTGTGTCATTGGATTAACATTTAGGTCATTTTCGTCCTCCGTAGGCATATTCTTGTCCAATTAGAGTTTTAGACCATTCTTGTGCATCCAATAGGTGTGTTTGTGTCATTGGATGATCAATTAGGTTATTTTCGTCCTCCCTAGCCTTATTCTTGTCCAATTAGGGTTTTTAACTAATCTTGTGCATCCAATAAGTTCATTTATGTCATTGGATGATCAATTAGGTCATTTTCGTCCTCCCTAGGCATATTCTTGTCCAATTAGGGTTTTTAACCAATCTTGTGCATCCAATAGGTGTGTTTGTGTCATTGGATGATCAATTAGGTCATTTTCGTCCTCCCTAGGCATATTCTTGTCCAATTAGGGTTTTTAACCAATCTTGTGCATCATATAGGTGTGTTTGTGTCATTGGATGATCAATTAGGTCATTTTCGTCCTCCCTAGGCATATTCTTGTCCAATTAGGGTTTTTAACCAATCTTGTGCATCCAATAGGTGTGTTTGTGTCATTGGATGATCAATTAGGTCATTTTCGTTGTCCCTAGGCTTATTCTCGTCCAATTAGGGTTTTTAACCAATGTTGTGCATCCGATAAGTTTGTTTGTGTCATTGAATTAATATTTAGGTCATTTTCGTCCTCCTTAGGCATATTCTTGTCCAATTAGGGTTTTTAACCAATCTTGTGCATCCAATAAGTTGAGTTGTGTCATTGGATTAACATTTAGGTCATTTTCGTTCTCCCTACGCTTATTCTTGTCCAATTTGGGTTTTTAACCAATCTTGTGCATCCAATAGGTGTGTTTGTGTCATTGGATGATCAATTAGGTCATTTTCGTCCTCCCTAGGCATATTCTTGTCCAATTAGGGTTTTTAACCAATCTTGTGCATCCAATAGGTGTGTTTGTGTCATTGGATGATCAATTAGGTCATTTTCGTCCTCCCTAGGCATATTCTTGTCCAATTAGGGTTTTTAACGAATCTTGTGCATCCAATAGGTGTGTTTGTGTCATTGGATGATCAATTAGGTCATTTTCGTCCTCCCTAGGCTTATTCTTGTCCAATTAGGGTTTTAAACCAATCTTGTGCATCTAATAGGTGTGTTTGTGTCATTGGATGATCAATTAGGTCATTTTCGTCCTCCCTAGGCTTATTCTTGTCCAATTAGGGTTTTTAACCAATCTTGTGCATCCAATAGGTGTGTTTGTGTCATTGGATGATCAATTAGGTCATTTTCGTCCTCCCTAGGCTTATTCTTGTCCAATTAGGGTTTTTAACCAATCTTGTGCATCCAATAGGTGTGTTTGTGTCATTGGATGATCAATTAGGTCATTTTCGTCCTTTCTATGCTTATTTTTGTCCAATTAGGGTTTTTAAGCAATCTTGTGCATCCAATAAGTTCATTTGTGTCATTGGATGATCAATTAGGTCATTTTCGTCCTCCCTAGGCATATTCTTGTCCAACTAGGGTTTCTAACCAATCTTGTGCTTCCAATAGATGTGTTTGTGTCATTGGATGATCAATTAGGTCATTTTCGTCCTCCCTAGGCTTATTCTTGTCCAATTAGGGTTTTTAACCAATCTTGTGCATCCAATAGGTGTGTTTGTGTCATTGGATGATCAATTAGGTCATTTTCGTCCTCCCTAGGCTTATTCTTGTCCAATTAGGGTTTTTAACCAATCTTGTGCATCCAATAGGTGTGTTTGTGTCATTGGATGATCAATTAGGTCATTTTCGTCCTCCCTAGGGTTATTCTTGTCCAATTAAGGTTTTTAACCAATCTTGTGCATCCAATAGGTGTGTTTGTGTCATTGGATGATCAATTAGGTCATTTTCGTCCTCCCTAGGCTTATTCTTGTCCAATTAGGGTTTTTAACCAATCTTGTCCATCCAATAGGTGTGTTTGTGTCATTGGATGATATATTAGGTCATTTTCTTCCTCCCTAGGCTTATTCTTGTCCAATTAAGATTTTTAACCAATCTTGTGCATCCAATAGGTGTGTTTGTGTCATTGGATGATAAATTAGGTCATTTTCGTCCTCCCTAGGCATATTCTTGTCCAATTAGGGTTTTTAACCAATCTTGTGCATCCAATAGGTGTGTTTGTGTCATTGGATGATCAATTTGGTCATTTTCTTCCTCCCTAGGCTTATTCTTATCCAATTAGGGTTTTTAACCAATCTTGTGCTTCCAATAAGTTGAGTTGTGTCATTGGATTAACATTTAGGTCATTTTCGTCCTCCCTAGGCTTATTCTTGTCCAATTATGGTTTTTAACCAATCTTGTGCATCCAATACGTTCATTTGTGTCATTGGATTAACATTTAGGTCATTTTCGTCCTCCTTAGGCATATTCTTGTCCAATTAGAGTTTTAGACCAATCTTGTGCATCCAATAGGTGTGTTTGTGTCATTGAATTAATATTTAGGTCATTTTCGTCCTCCCTAGGCATATTCTTGTCCAATTAGGGTTTTTAACCAATCTTGTGCATCCAATAGGTGTGTTTGTGTCATTGGATGATCAATTAGGTCATTTTCGTCCTCCCTAGGCTTATTCTTGTCCAATTAGGGTTTTTAACCAATCTTGTGCATCCAATAACTTTGTTTGTGTCATTGAATTAATATTTAGGTCGTTTTTTCGTCCTCCCTAGGCATATTCTTGTCCAATTAGGGTTTATAACCAATCTTGTGCATCCAATAGGTGTGTTTGTGTCATTGGATGATCAATTAGGTCATTTTCGTCCTCCCTAGGCTTATTCTTGTCCAATTAGGGTTTTTAACCGATCTTGTGCATCCAATAGGTGTGTTTGTGTCATTGGATGATCAATTAGGTCATTTTAGTCCTCTCTAGGCATATTATTGTCCAATTATGGTTTTTAACCAATCTTGTGCGTCCAATAGGTGTGTTTGTGTCATTGGATGATCAATTAGGTCATTTTCGTCCTCCCTAGGCTTATTCTTGTCCAATTAGGGTTTTTAACCAATCTTGTACATCCAATAAGTTGAGTTGTGTCATTGGATTAACATTTAGGTCATTTTCGTCCTCCCTAGGCTTATTCTTGTCCAATTAGGGTTTTTAACCAATCTTGTGAATCCAATAAGTTCATTTGTGTCATTGGATTAACATTTAGGTCATTTTCGTCCTCCCTAAGCATATTCTTGTCCAATTAGGGTTTTTAACCAATCTTGTGCATTCAATAGGTTCATTTGTGTCATTGGATGATCAATTAGGTCATTTTCGTCCTCCCTAGGCATATTCTTGTCCAATTAGGGTTTTTAACCAATCTTGTGCATCCAATAGGTGTGTTTGTGTCATTGGATGATCAATTAGGTCATTTTCGTCCTCCCTAGGCATATTCTTGTCCAATTAGGGTTTTTAACCAATCTTGTGCATCCATTAGGTGTGTTTGTGTCATTGGATGATCAATTAGGTCATTTTCGTCCTCCCTAGGCTTATTCTTGTCCAATTAGGGTTTTTAACCGATCTTGTGCATCCAATAGGTGTGTTTGTGTCATTGGATGATCAATTAGGCAATTTTCGTCCTCCCTAGGCATATTCTTGTCCAATTAGGGTTTTTAACCAATCTTGTGCATCCAATAAGTGTGTTTGTGCCATTGGATGATCAATTAGGTCATTTTAGTCCTCCCTAGGCTTATTCTTATCCAATTAGGGTTTTTAACCAATCTTGTGCTTCCAATAAGTTGAGTTGTGTCATTGGATTAACATTTAGGTCATTTTCGTCCTCCCTAGGCTTATTCTTGTCCAATTAGGGTTTTTAACCAATCTTGTGCATCCAATACGTTCATTTGTGTCATTGGATTAACATTTAGGTCATTTTCGTCCTCCCTAGGCTTATTCTTGTCCAATTAGGGTTTTTAAATAATCTTGTGCATCCAATAAGTTCATTTGTGTCATTGGAAGATCAATTAGGTCATTTTCGCTCTCCCTAGGCATATTCTTGTCCAATTAGGGTTTTTAACCAATCTTGTGCATCCAATAGGTGTGTTTGTGTCATTGGATGATCAATTAGGTCATTTTCGTCCTCCCTAGGCATATTCTTGTCCAATTAGGGTTTTTAACCAATTTTGTGCATCAAATAGGTGTGTTTGTGTCATTGGATGATCAATTAGGTCATTTTCGTCCTTCCTAGGCTTATTCTTGTCCAATTAGGGTTTTTAACCAATCTTGTGCATCCAATAGGTGTGTTTGTGTCATTGGATGATCAATTAGGTCATTTTCGTCCTCCCTATGCATATTCTTGTCCAATTAGGGTTTTTAACCAATCTTGTGCATCCAATAAGTTTGTTTGTTTCATTGAATTAATATTTAGGTCATTTTCGTCCTCCCTAGGCTTATTCTTGTCCAATTAGGGTTTTTAACCAATCTTGTGCATCCAATAAGTTTGTTTATGTCATTGAATTAATATTTAGGTCATTTTCGTCCTCCCTAGGCATATTCTTGTCCAACTAGGGTTTTTAACCAATCTTGTGCATCCAATAGGTGTGTTTGTGTCTTTGGATTATCAATTAGGTCATTTTCGTCCTCCCTAGGCATATTCTTGTCCAATTAGGGTTTTTAACCAATCTTGTGCATCCAATAGGTGTGTTTGTGTCATTGGATGATCAATTAGGTCATTTTCGTCCTCCCTAGGCCTATTCTTGTCCAATTAGGGTTTTTAACCGATCTTTTGCATCCAATAGGTGTGTTTGTGTCATTGGATGATCAATTAGGTCTTTTTCGTCCTCCCTAGGCATATTCTTGTCCAATTAGGGTTTTTAACCAATCTTGTGTATCCAATAGGTGTGT
This sequence comes from Cicer pinnatifidum, assembly GCA_037974775.1. Classification (NCBI taxonomy): domain Eukaryota; kingdom Viridiplantae; phylum Streptophyta; class Magnoliopsida; order Fabales; family Fabaceae; genus Cicer; species Cicer pinnatifidum. Next base: position 41,349 of record JBBPBR010000366.1, read on the forward strand.
TTGTGTCATTGGATGATCAATTTGGTCATTTTCTTCCTCCCTAGGCTTATTCTTATCCAATTAGGGTTTTTAACCAATCTTGTGCTTCCAATAAGTTGAGTTGTGTCATTGGATTAACATTTAGGTCATTTTCGTCCTCCCTAGGCTTATTCTTGTCCAATTAGGGTTTTTAACCAATCTTGTGCATCCAATACGTTCATTTGTGTCATTGGATTAACATTTAGGTCATTTTCGTCCTCCTTAGGCATATTCTTGTCCAATTTGAGTTTTAGACCAGTCTTGTGCATCCAATAGGTGTGTTTGTGTCATTGGATGATCAATTAGGTTATTTTCGTCCTCCCTAGGCTTATTCTTGTCCAATTAGGGTTTTTAACTAATCTTGTGCATCCAATAAGTTCATTTGTGTCATTCGAAGATCAATTAGGTCATTTTCGTCCTCCCTAGGCATATTCTTGTCCAATTAGGGTTTTTAACCAATCTTGTGCATCCAATAGGTGTGTTTGTGTCATCGGATGATCAATTAGGTCATTTTCGTCCTCCCTAGGCTTATTCTTTTCCAATTAGGGTTTTTAACCGATCATGTGCATCCAATAGGTGTGTTTGTGTTATTGGATGATCAATTAGGTCATTTTCGTGCTCCCTAGGTTTATTCTTGTCCAATTAGGGTTTTTAACCAATCTTGTGCATCCAATAGGTGTGTTTGTGTCATTGGATGATCAATTAGGTCATTTTCGTCCTCCCTAGGCTTTTTCTTGTCCAATTAGGGTTTTTAACCAATCTTGTGCATCCAATAGGTGTGTTTGTGTCATTGGATGATCAATTAGGTCATTTTCGTCCTCCCTAGGCTTATTCTTAGCCAATTAGGGTTTTTAACCAATCTTGTGCTTCCAATAAGTTGAGTTGTGTCATTGGATTAACATTTAGGTCATTTTCGTCCTCCCTAGGCTTATTCTTGTCCAATTAGGGTTTTTAACCAATCTTGTGCATCCAATACGTTCATTTGTGTCATTGGATTAACATTTAGGTCATTTTCGTCCTCCTTAGGCATATTCTTGTCCAATTTGAGTTTTAGACCAATCTTGTGCATCCAATAGGTGTGTTTGTGTCATTGGATGATCAATTAGGTTATTTTCGTCCTCCCTAGGCTTATTCTTGTCCAATTAGGGTTTTTAACTAACCTTGTGCATCCAATAAGTTCATTTGTGTCATTCGAAGATCAATTAGGTCATTTTCGTCCTCCCTAGGCATATTCTTGTCCAATTAGGGTTTTTAACCAATCTTGTGCATCCAATAGGTGTGTTTGTGTCATTGGATGATCAATTAGGTCATTTTCGTCCTCCCTAGGCTTATTCTTGTCCAATTAGGGTTTTTAACCGATCATGTGCATCCAATAGGTGTGTTTGTGTCATTGGATGATCAATTAGGTCATTTTCGTCCTCCCTAGGCTATTTCTTGTCCAATTAGGGTTTTTAACGAATCTTGTGCATCCAATAGGTGTGTTTGTGTCATTGGATGATCAATTAGGTCATTTTCGTCCTCCCTAGGCATATTCTTGTCCAATTAGGGTTTTTAACCAATCTTGTGCATCCAATAGGTGTGTTTGTGTCATTGGATGATCAATTAGGTCATTTTCGTCCTCCCTAGGCTTATTCTTGTCCAATTAGGGTTTTTAACCAATCTTGTACATCTAATAAGTTCATTTGTGTCATTGGATTAACATTTAGGTCATTTTCGTCCTCCTTAGGCATATTCTTGTCCAATTAGGGTTTTTAACCCATCTTGTGCATCCAATAGGTGTATTTGTGTCATTGGATGATCAATTAGGTCATTTTCGTCCTCCCTAGGCATTTTTTGGTCCAATTAGGGTTTTTAACCAATCTTGTGCATCCAATAGGTGTGTTTGTGTCATTGGATGATCAATTAGGTCATTTTCGTCCTCCCTAGGCATATTCTTGTCCAATTAGGGTTTTTAACCAATCTTGTGCATCCAATAGGTGTGTTTGTGTCATTGGATGATCAATTAGGTCATTTTCGTCCTCCCTAGGCTTATTCTTGTCCAATTAGGGTTTTTAACCAATCTTGTGCATCCAATACGTTCATTTGTGTCATTGGATTAACATTTTGGTCATTTTCGTCCTCCCTAGGCATATTCTTGCTCATTTAGAGTTTTAGACCAATCTTGTGCATCCAATAGGTGTGTTTGTGTCATTGGATGATCAATTAGGTAATTTTCGTCCTCCCAAAGCTTATTCTTGTCCAATTAGGGTTTTTAACTAATCTTGTGCATCCAATAAGTTCATTTGTGTCATTGGATGATCAATTAGGTCATTTTCGTCCTCCCTAGGCATATTCTTGTCCAATTAGGGTTTTTAACCAATCTTGTGCATCCAATAGGTGTGTTTGTGTCATTGGATGATCAATTAGGTCATTTTCGTCCTCCCTAGGCTTATTCTTGTCCAATTAGGGTTTTTAACTAATCTTGTGCATCCAATAAGTTCATTTATGTTATTGGATGATCAATTAGGTCATTTTCGTCCTCCCTAGGCATATTCTTGTCCAATTAGGGTTTTTAACCAATCTTGTGCATCCAATAGGTGTGTTTGTGTCATTGGATGATCAATTAGGTCATTTTCGTCCTCCCTAGGCTTATTCTTGTCCAATTAGGGTTTTTAACCGATCTTGTGCATCCAATAGATGTGTTTGTGTCATTGGATGATCAATTAAGTCATTTTCGTCCTGCCTAGGTATATTCTTGTCCAATTAGAGTTTTTAACCAATCTTGTGGATCCAATAGTTGTGTTTGTGTCATTGGATGATCAATTAGGTCATTGTCGTCCTCCCTTTGCATATTCTTGTCCAATTAGGGTTTTTAACCAATCTTGTGCTTCCAATAGATGTGTTTGTGTCATTGGATGATCAATTAGGTCATTTTCGTCCTCCCTAGGCATATTCTTGTCCAATTAGGGTTTTTAACCAATCTTGTGCATCCAATAGGTGTGTTTGTGTCATTGGATGATCAATTAGGTCATTTTCGTCCTCCCTAGGCTTATTCTTGTCCAATTAGGGTTTTTAACCAATCTTGTGCATCTAATAGGTGTGTTTGTGTCAGTGGATGATCAATTAGGTCATTTTCGTCCTCCCTAGGCTTATTCTTGTCCAATTAGGGTTTTTAACCAATCTTGTGCATCCAATAGGTGTGTTTGTGTCATTGGATGATCAATTAGGTCATTTTCGTCCTCCCTAGGCTTATTCTTGTCCAATTAGGGTTTTTAACCAATCTTGTGCATCCGATAAGTTTGTTTGTGTCATTGGATCATCAATTAGGTCATTTTCGTCCTCCCTAGAATTTTTCTTGTCCAATTAGGGTTTTTAACCAATCATGTGCATCCAATAAGTTGAGTTGTGTCATCGGATTAACATTTAGGTCATTTTCGTTCTCCCTAGGCTTATTCTTGTCCAATTAGGGTTTTTAACCAATCATGTGCATCCAATAAGTTCATTTGTGTTATTGGATTAACATTTAGGTCATATTCGTCCTCCTTAATCATATTCTTGTCCAATTAGGGTTTTTAACCAATCTTGTGCATCCAATAGGTGTGTTTGTGTCATTGGATGATCAATTAGGTCATTTTCGTCCTCCCTAGGCATATTCTTGTCCAATTAGGGTTTTTAACCAATCTTGTGCATCCAATAGGTGTGTTTGTGTCATTGGATGATCAATTAGGTCATTTTCGTCCTCCCTAGGCTTATTCTTGTCCAACTAGGGTTTTAAACCAATCTTGTGCATCCAATAAGTTCATTTGTGTCATTGGATGATCAATTAGGTCATTTTCGTCCTCCCTAGGCATATTCTTGTCCAACTAGGGTTTTTAACCAATCTTGTGCATCCAATAGGTGTGTTTATGTCATTGGATGATCAATTAGGTCATTTTCGTCCTCCCTAGGCTTATTCTTGTCCAATTAGGGTTTTTAACCAATCTTGTGCATCCAATAGGTGTGTTTGTACATTGGATGATCAATTAGGTTATTTTCGTCCTCCCTAGGCATATTCTTGTCCAAATAGGGTTTTTAACTAATCTTGTGCATCCAATAAGTTCATTTGTGTCATTGGATGATCAATTAGGTCATTTTCGTCCTCCCTAGGCATATTCTTGTCCAATTAGGGTTTTTAACCAATCTTGTGCATCCAATAGGTGTGTTTGTGTCATTGGATGATCAATTAGGTCATTTTCGTCCTCCCTAGGCTTATTCTTGTCCAATTAGGGTTTTTAACCAATCTTGTGCATCCAATAGGTGTGTTTGTGTCATTGGATGTTCAATTAGGTCATTTTCGTCCTCCCTTGACTTATTCTTGTCAAATTAGGGTTTTTAACCAATCTTGTGCATCCAATAACTTTGTCAAATTAGGGTTTTTAACAAATCTTGTGCATCCAATAAGTTCATTTGTGTCATTGGATGATCAATTAGGTCATTTTCGTCCTCCCTATGCTTATTCTTGTCCAATTAGGGTTTTTAACCAATCTTGTGCATCCAATAGGTGTGTTTGTGTCATTGGATGATCAATTAGGTCATTTTCGTCCTCCCTAGGCATATTCTTGTCCAATTAGGGTTTTTAACGAATCTTGTGCATCCAATAGGTGTGTTTGTTTCATTGGATGATCAATTAGGTCATTTTCGTCCTCCCTTGGCATATTCTTGTCCAATTAGGGTTTTTAACCAATCTTGTGCATCCAATAGGTGTGTTTGTGTCATTGGATGATCAATTAGGCCATTTTCGTCCTCCCTAGGCTTATTCTTGTCCAATTAGGGTTTTTAACCAATCTTGTGCATCCAATAGATGTGTTTGTTTCATTGGATGATCAATTAGGTCATTTTCGTCCTCCCAAGGCTTATTCTTGTCCAATTAGGGTTTTTAACCAATCTTGTGCATCCAATAGGTGTGTTTGTGTTATTGGATGATCAATTAGGTCATTTTCGTCCTCCCTAGGCTTATTCTTATCCAATTAGGGTTTTTAACCAATCTTGTGCTTCCAATAAGTTGAGTTGTGTCATTGGATTAACATTTAGGTCATTTTCGTCCTCCCTAGGCATATTCTTGTCCAATTAGGGTTTTTAACCAATCTTGTGCATCCAATACGTTCATTTGTGTCATTGGATTAACATTTAGGTCAATTTCGTCCTCCTTAGGCATATTCTTGTCCAATTAGAGTTTTAGACCAATCTTGTGCATCCAATAGGTGTGTTTGTGTCATTGGATGATCAATTAGGTTATTTTCGTCCTCCCTAGGCTTATTCTTGTCCAATTAGGGTTTTTAACTAATCTTGTGCATCCGATAAGTTCATTTGTGTCATTGGATGATCAATTAGGTCATTTTCGTCCTCCCTAGGCATATTCTTGTCCAATTAGGGTTTTTAACCAATCTTGTGCATCCAATAGGTGTGTTTGTGTCATTGGATGATCAATTAGGTCATTTTCGTCCTCCCTAGGCTTATTCTTGTCCAATTAGGGTTTTTAACCAATCTTGTGCATCCGATAAGTTTGTTTGTGTCAAGGAATTAATATTTAGGTCATTTTCGTCCTCCCTAGGCATATTCTTGTCCAATTAGGGTTTTTAACCAATCTTGTGCATCCAATAGGTGTGTTTGTGTCATTGGATGATCAATTAGGTCATTTACGTCCTCCCTAGGCTTATTCTTGTCCAATTAGGGTTTTTAACCAATCATGTGCATCCATTAACTTTGTTTGTGTCACTGAATTAATATTTAGGTCATTTTCGTCCTTCCTAGGCATATTCTTGTCCAATTAGGGTTTTTAACCAATCTTGTGCATCCAATAGGTGTGTTTGTGTCATTGGATGATCAATTAGGTCATTTTCGTCCTCCCTAGGCTTATTCTTGTCCAATTAGGGTTTTTAACTAATCTTGCGCATAGTTCATTTGTGTCATTGGATGATCAATTAGGTCATTTTCGTCCTCCCTAGGCATATTCTTGTCCAACTAGGATTTTTAACCAATCTTGTGCATCCAATAGGTGTGTTTGTGTCATTGGATGATCAATTAGGTCATTTTCGTCCTCCCTAGGCTTATTCTTGTCCAATTAGGGATTTTAACTAATCTTGTGCATCCAATAAGTTCATTTGTGTCATTGGATGATCAATTAGGTCATTTTCGTCCTCCCTAGGCTTATTCTAGTCCAACTAGGGTTTTTAACCAATCTTGTGCATCCAATAGGTGTGTTTGTGTCATTGGATGATCAATTAGGTCATTTTCGTCCTCCCTAGGCATATTCTTGTCCAATTAGGGTTTTTAACCAATCTTGTGCATCCAATAGGTGTGTTTGTGTCATTGGATGATCAATTAGGTCATTTTCGTCCTCCCTAGGCATATTCTTGTCCAATTAGGGTTTTTAACCAATCTTGTGCATCCAATAGGTGTGTTTGTGTAATTGGATGATCAATTAGGTCATTTTCGTCCTCCCCAGGCTTATTCTTGTCCAATTAGGGTTTTTAATCGATCTTGTGCATCCAATAGGTGTGTTTGTGTCATTGGATGATCAATTAGGTCTTTTTCGTCCTCCCTAGGCATATTCTTGTCCAATTAGGGTTTTTAACCAATCTTGTGCATCCAATAGGTGTGTTTGTGTCATTGGATGATCAATTAGGTCATTTTCGTCCTCCCTAGGCTTATTCTTGTCCAATTAGGGTTTTTAACCGATCTTTTGCATCCAATAGGTGTGTTTGTGTCATTGGATGATCAATTAGGTCTTTTTCGTCCTCCCTAGGCATATTCTTGTCCAATTAGGGTTTTTAACCAATCTTGTGCATCCAATAGGTGTGTTTGTGTCATTGGATGATCAATTTGGTCATTTTCTTCCTCCCTAGGCTTATTCTTATCCAATTAAGGTTTTTAACCAATCTTGTGCTTCCAATAAGTTGAGTTGTGTCATTGGATTAACATTTAGGTCATTTTCGTCCTCCCTAGGCTTATTCTTGTCCAATTAGGGTTTTTAACCAATCTTGTGCATCCAATACGTTCATTTGTGTCATTGGATTAACATTTAGGTCATTTTCGTCCTCCTTAGGCATATTCTTGTCCAATTAGAGTTTTAGACCAATCTTGTGCATCCAATAGGTGTGTTTGTGTCATTGGATGATCAATTAGGTTATTTTCGTCCTGCCTAGGCTTATTCTTGTCCAATTAGGGTTCTTAACTAATCTTGTGCATCCAATAAGTTCATTTGTGTCATTCGAAGATCAATTAGGCCATTTTCGTCCTCCCTAGGCATATTCTTGTCCAATTAGGGTTTTTAACCAATCTTGTGCATCCAATAGGTGTGTTTGTGTCATTGGATGATCAATTAGGTCATTTTCGTCCTCCCTAGGCTTATTCTTGTCCAATTAGGGTTTTTAACCGATCTTTTGCATCCAATAGGTGTGTTTGTGTCATTGGATGATCAATTAGGTCTTTTTCGTCCTCCCTAGGCATATTCTTGTCCAATTAGGGTTTTTAACCAATCTTGTGCTTCCAATAGGTGTGTTTGTGTCATTGGATGATCAATTTGGTCATTTTCTTCCTCCCTAGGCTTATTCTTATCCAATTAGGGTTTTTAACCAATCTTGTGCTTCCAATAAGTTGAGTTGTGTCATTGGATTAACATTTAGGTCATTTTCGTCCTCCCTAGGCTTATTCTTGTCCAATTAGGGTTTTTAACCAATCTTGTGCCTCCAATACGTTCATTTGTGTCATTGGATTAACATTTAGGTCATTTTCGTCCTCCTTAGGCATATTCTTGTCCAATTAGAGTTTTAGACCAATCTTGTGCATCCAATAGGTGTGTTTGTGTCATTGGATGATCAATTAGGTTATCTTCGTCCTCCCTAGGCTTATTCTTGTCCAATTAGGGTTTTTAACTAATCTTGTGCATCCAATAAGTTCATTTGTGTCATTCGAAGATCAATTAGGTCATTTTCGTCCTCCCTAGGCATATTCTTGTCCAATTAGGGTTTTTAACAAATCTTGTGCATCCAATAGGTGTGTTTGTGTCATTGGATGATCAATTAGGTCATTTTCGTCCTCCTTAGGCTTATTCTTGTCCAATTAGGGTTTTTAACCGATCTTTTGCATCCAATAGGTGTGTTTGTGTCATTGGATGATCAATTAGGTCTTTTTCGTCTTCCCTAGGCATATTCTTGTCCAATTAGGGTTTTTAACCAATCTTGTGCATCCAATAGGTGTGTTTGTGTCATTGGATGATCAATTTGGTCATTTTCTTCCTCCCTAGGCTTATTCTTATCCAATTAGGGTTTTTAACCAATCTTGTGCTTCCAATAAGTTGAGTTGTGTCATTGGATTAACATTTAGGTCATTTTCGTCCTCCCTAGGCTTATTCTTGTCCAATTAGGGTTTTTAACCAATCTTGTGCCTCCAATACGTTCATTTGTGTCATTGGATTAACATTTAGGTCATTTTCGTCCTCCTTAGGCATATTCTTGTCCAATTAGAGTTTTAGACCAATCTTGTGCATCCAATAGGTGTGTTTGTGTCATTGGATGATCAATTAGGTTATTTTCGTCCTCCCTAGGCTTATTCTTGTCCAATTAGGGTTTTAACTAATCTTGTGCATCCAATAAGTTCATTTGTGTCATTCGAAGATCAATTAGGTCATTTTCGTATTCCCTAGGCATATTCTGGTCCAATTAGGGTTTTTAACCAATCTTGTGCATCCAATAGGTGTGTTTGTCTCATTGGATGATCTATTAGGTCATTTTCGTCCTCCCTAGGCTTATTCTTGTCCAATTAGGGTTTTTAACCGATCTTGTGCATCCAATAGGTGTGTTTGTGTCATTGGATGATCAATTAGGTCATTTTCGTCCTCCCTAGGCATATTCTTGTCCAATTAGGGTTTTTAACCTATCTTGTGCATCCAATAGGTGTGTTTGTGTCATTGGATGATCAATTAGGTTATTTTCGTCCTCCCTAGGCATATTCTTGTCCAATTAGGGTTTTTAACTAATCTTGTGCATCCAAGACGTTCATTTGTGTCATTGGATGATCAATTAGGTCATTTTCGTCCTCCCTAGGCATATTCTTGTCCAATTAGGGTTTTTAACCAATCTTGTGCATCCAATAGGTGTGTTTGTGTCATTGGATGATCAATTAGGTTATTTTCGTCCTCCCTAGGCATATTCTTGTCCAATTAGGGTTTTTAAATAATCTTGTGCATCCAATACGTTCATTTGTGTCATTGGATGATCAATTAGGTCATTTACGTCCTCCCTAGGCTTATTCTTGTCCAATTAGGGTTTTTAACCAATCTTGTGCATCCAATAACTTTGTTTGTGTCATTGAATTAATATTTAGGTCATTTTCGTCCTCCCTAGGCATATTCTTGTCCAATTAGGATTTTTAAATAATCTTGTGCATCAAATACGTTCATTTGTGTCATTGGATGATCAATTAGGTCATTTTCGTCCTCCCTAGGCTTATTCTTGTCCAATTAGGGTTTTTAACCAATCTTGTACATCTAATAAGTTCATTTGTGTCATTGGATTAACATTTAGGTCATTTTTGTCCTCCCTAGGCATATTCTTGTCCAATTAGGGTTTTTAACCAATCTTGTGCATCCAATAGGTGTGTTTGTGTCATTGGATGATCAATTAGGTTATTTTCGTTCTCCCTAGGCTTATTCTTGTCCAATTAGGGTTTTTAACCAATCTTGTGCATCCAATAGGTGTGTTTGTGTCATTGGATGATCAATTAGGTCATTTTCGTCCTCCCTAGGCTTATTCTTGTCCAATTAGGGTTTTTAACCAATCTTGTGCATCCAATAGGTTGAGTTGTGTCATTGGATTAACATTTAGGTCATTTTGATTCTCCCTATGCTTATTCTTGTCGAATTAGGTTTTTAACCAATCTTGTGCATCCAATAGGTGTGTTTGTGTCATTGGATGATCAATTAGGTCATTTGCGTCCTCCCTAGGCATATTCTTGTCGAGCTAGGGTTTTTTACCAATCTTGTGCATCCAATAGGTGGGTTTATCTTATTGGATGATCAATTAGGTCACTTTGATCCTCCCTAGGCTTATTCTTGTCCAATTAGGGTTTTTAACCAATCTTGTGCATCCAATAAGTTCATTTGTGTCATTGGATTAACATTTAGGCCATTTCCGTCCTCCCTAGGCATATTGTTGTCCGATTAGGGTTTTTAACCAATCTTGTGCATCCAATAGATGTGTTTGTGTCATTGGTTGATCAATTTAGGTCATTTTCGTCCTCCCTAGGCATATTCTTGTCCAATTAGGGTTTTTAACCAATCTTGTGCATCCAATAGGTGTGTTTGTGACATTGGATGATCAATTAGGTCATTTTCGTCCTCCCTAGGCTTATTCTTGTCCAATTAGGGTTTTTAACCAATCTTGTGCATCCAATAGTTGTGTTTGTGTCATTGGATGATCAATTAGGTCATTTTCGTCCTCCCTAGGCTTATTCTTGTCCCATTAGGGTTTTTAACCAATCTTGTGCCTCAAATAAGTTTGTTTGTGTCATTGAATTAATATTTAGGTCATTTTCGTCCTCCCTAGGCATATTCTTGTCCAATTAGGGTTTTTAACCAATCTTGTGCATCCAATAGGTGTGTTTGTGTCATTGGATGATCAATTAGGTCATTTTCGTCCTCCCTAGGCTTATTCTTGTCCAATTAGGGTTTTTAACCAATCTTGTGCATCCAATAACTTAGTTTGTGTCATTGAATTAATATTTAGGTCATTTTCTTCCTCCCTAGGCATATTCTTGTCCAATTAGGGTTTTTAACCAATCTTGTGCATTCAATAGGTGTGTTTGTGTCATTGGATGATCAATTTAGGTCATTTTCGTCCTCCCTAGGCATATTCTTGTCCAATTAGGGTTTTTAACCAATCTTGTGCATCCAATAGGTGTGTTTGTGTCATCGAATGATCAATTAGGTCATTTTCGTCCTCCCTAGGCTTATTGTTGTCCAAGTAGGGTTTTTAACCAATCTTGTGCATGCAATAGGTGTGTTTGTCTCATTGGATGATCAATTAGGTCATTTTCGTCCTCCCTAGGCATATTCTTGTCCAATTAGGGTTTTTAACCAATCTTGTGCATCCAATAGGTGTGTTTGTGTCATTGGATGATCAATTAGGTCATTTTCGTCCTCCTTAGGCTTATTCTTGTCCAATTAGGGTTTTTAACCAATCTTGTACATCCAATAACTTTGTTTGTGTCATTGAATTAATATTTAGGTCATTTTCGTCCTTCCTAGGCATATTCTTGTCCAATTAGGGTTTTTAACCAATCTTGTGCATCCAATAGGTGTGTTTGTGTCATTGGATGATCAATTAGGTCATTTTCATCCTCCCTAGGCATATTCTAGTCCAATTAGGGTTTTTAACCAATCTTGTGCATCCAATAGGTGTGTTTGTGGCAATGGATGATCAATTAGGTCATTTTCGTCCTCCCTAGGCTTATTCTTGTCCAATTAGGGTTTTTAACCAATCTTGTGTATCCAATAGGTGTGTTTGTGTCATTGGATGATCAATTAGGTCATTTTCATCCTCCCTAGGCATATTCTTGTCCAAATAGGGTTTTTAACCAATCTTGTGCATCCAATAGGTGTGTTTGTGGCAATGGATGATCAATTAGGTCATTTTCGTCCTCCCTAGGCATATTCTTGTCCAACTAGGGTTTTTAACCAATCTTGTGCATCCAATAGGTGTGTTTGTGTCATTTGATGATCAATTAGGTCATTTTCGTCCTCCTTCGGCTTATTCTTGTCCAATTAGAGTTTTTAACCAATCTTGTGCATCTAATAGGTGTGTTTGTGTCATTGGATGATCAATTAGGTCATTTTCGTCCTCCCTAGGCTTATTCTTGTCCAATTAGGGTTTTTAACCAATCTTGTGCATCCGATAAGTTTGCTTGTGTAATTGAATTAATATTTAGGTCATTTTCGTCCTCCCTAGGCATATTCTTGTCCAATTAGGGTTTTTAACCAATCTTGTGCATCCAATAGGTGTGTTTGTGTCATTGGATGATCAATTAGGTCATTTTCGTCCTCCCTAGGCATATTCTTGTCCAATTAGGGTTTTTAACCAATCTTGTGCATCCAATAGGTGTGTTTGTGTCATTGGATGATCAATTAGGTCATTTTCGTCCTCCCTAGGCTTATTCTTGTCCAATTAGGGTTTTTAACCAATCTTGTGCTTCCAATAGGTGTGTTTGTGTCATTGGATGATCAATTAGGTCATTCTCGTCCTCTCTAGGCTTATTAATGTCCAATTAGGGTTTTTAACCAATCTTGTGCATCCAATGAGTTTGTTTGTGTCAATGAATTAATATTTAGATCATTTTCGTCCTCCCTAGGCATATTCTTGTCCAATTAGGGTTTCTAACCAATCTTGTGCATCCAATAGGTGTGTTTGTGTCATTGGATGATCAATTAGGTCATTTTCGTCCTCCCTAGGCTTATTCTTGTCCAATTAGGGTTTTTAACCAATCTTGTGCATCTAATAGGTGTGTTTGAGTCATTGGGTGATCAATTAGGTCATTTTCGTCCTCCCTAGGCTTATTCTTGTCCAATTAGGGTTTTTAACCAATCTTGTGCATCCGATAAGTTCGTTTGTGTCATTGAATTAATATTTAGGTCATTTTCGTCCTCCCTAGGCATATTCTTGTCCAATTAGGGTTTTTAACCAATCTTGTGCATCCAATAGGTGTGTTTGTGTCATTGGATGATCAATTAGGTCATTTTCGTCCTCCCTAGGCTTATTCTTGTCCAATTAGGGTTTTTAACCAATCTTGTACATCTAATAATTTCATTTGTGTCATTGGATTAACATTTAGGTCATTATCGTCCTCCCTAGGCATATTCTTGTCCAATTAGGGTTTTTAACCAATCTTGTGCATCCAATAGGTGTGTTTGTGTCATTGGATGATCAATTAGGTCATTTTCGTCCTCCTTGGGCTTATTGTTGTCCAATTAGGGTTTTGAACCGATCTTTTGCATCCAATAGGTGTGTTTGTGTCATTGGATGATCAATTAGGTCATTTTCGTCCTCCCTAGGCATATTCTTGTCCAATTAGGGTTTTTAACCAATCTTGTGCATCCAATAGGTGTGTTTGTGTCATTGGATGATCAATTAGGTCATTTTCGTCCTCCCTAGGCTTATTCTTGTCCAATTAGGGTTTTTAACCAATCTTGTACATCTAATAAGTTCATTTGTGTCATTGGATTAACATTTAGGTCATTTTCGTCCTCCTTAGGCATATTCTTGTCCAATTAGGGTTTTTAACCCATCTTGTGCATCCAATAGGTGTATTTGTGTCATTGGATGATCAATTAGGTCATTTTCGTCCTCCCTAGGCATTTTTTGGTCCAATTAGGGTTTTTAACCAATCTTGTGCATCCAATAGGTGTGTTTGTGTCATTGGATGATCAATTAGGTCATTTTCGTCCTCCCTAGGCATATTCTTGTCCAATTAGGGTTTTTAACCAATCTTGTGCATCCAATAGGTGTGTTTGTGTCATTGGATGATCAATTAGGTCATTTTCGTCCTCCCTAGGCTTATTCTTGTCCAATTAGGGTTTTTAACCAATCTTGTACATCTAATAAGTTCATTTGTGTCATTGGATTAACATTTAGGTCATTTTCGTCCTCCCTAGGCATATTCTTGTCCAATTTGGGTTTTTATCCCATCTAGTGCATCCAATAGATGTGTTTGTGTCATTGGATGATGAATTAGGTCATTTTCCTCCTCCCTAGGCATATTCTGGTCCAATTAGGGTTTTTAACCAATCTTGTGCATCCAATAGGTGTGTTTGTGTCATTGGATGATCAATTAGGTCATTTTCGTCCTCCCTAGGCTTATTCTTATCCAATTAGGGTTTTTAACCAATCTTGTGCTTCCAATACGTTGAGTTGTGTCATTGGATTAACATTTAGGTCATTTTCGTCCTCCCTAGGCTTATTCTTGTCCAATTAGGGTTTTTAACCAATCTTGTGCATCCAATACGTTCATTTGTGTCATTGGATTAACATTTAGGTCATTTTCGTCCTCCTTAGGCATATTCTTGTCCAATTTGAGTTTTAGACCAGTCTTGTGCATCCAATAGGTGTGTTTGTGTCATTGGATGATCAATTAGGTTATTTTCGTCCTCCCTAGGCTTATTCTTGTCCAATTAGGGTTTTTAACTAATCTTGTGCATCCAATAAGTTCATTTGTGTCATTCGAAGATCAATTAGGTCATTTTCGTCCTCCCTAGGCATATTCTTGTCCAATTAGGGTTTTTAACCAATCTTGTGCATCCAATAGGTGTGTTTGTGTCATCGGATGATCAATTAGGTCATTTTCGTCCTCCCTAGGCTTATTCTTTTCCAATTAGGGTTTTTAACCGATCATGTGCATCCAATAGGTGTGTTTGTGTTATTGGATGATCAATTAGGTCATTTTCGTGCTCCCTAGGTTTATTCTTGTCCAATTAGGGTTTTTAACCAATCTTGTGCATCCAATAGGTGTGTTTGTGTCATTGGATGATCAATTAGGTCATTTTCGTCCTCCCTAGGCTTATTCTTGTCCAATTAGGGTTTTAAACCAATCTTGTGCATCCAATAGGTGTGTTTGTGTCATTGGATGATCAATTAGGTTATTTTTGTCCTCCCTAGGCATATTCTTGTCCAATTAGGGTTTTTAACTAATCTTGTGCATCCAATAAGTTCATTTGTGTCATTGGATGATCAATTAGGTCATTTTCGTCCTCCCTAGGCATATTCTTGTCCAATTAGGGTTTTTAACCAATCTTGTGCATCCAATAGGTGTGTTTGTGTCATTGGATGATCAATTAGGTCATTTTCGTCCTCCCTAGGCTTATTCTTGTCCAATTAGGGTTTTTAACCAATCTTGTGCATCCAAGAGGTGTGTTTGTGTCATTGGATGATCAATTAGGTCATTTACGTCCTCCCTAGGCTTATTCTTGTCCAATTAGGGTTTTTAACCAATCTTGTGCATCCAATAACTTTGTTTGTGTCATTGAATTAATATTTAGGTCATTTTCGTCCTCCCTAGGCATATTCTTGTCCAATTAGGGTTTTTAACCAATCGTGTGCATCCAATAGGTGTGTTTGTGTCATTGGATGATCAATTAGGTCATTTTCGTCCTCCCTAGGCTTATTCTTATCCAATTAGGGTTTTTAACCAATCTTGTGCTTCCAATAAGTTGAGTTGTGTCATTGGATTAACATTTAGGTCATTTTCGTCCTCGCTAGGCTTATTCTTGTCCAATTAGGGTTTTTAACCAATCTTGTGCATCCAATACGTTCATTTGTGTCATTGGATTAACATTTAGGTCATTTTCGTCCTCCTTAGGCATATTCTTGTCCAATTAGAGTTTTAGACCAATCTTGTGCATCCAATAGGTGTGTTTGTGTCATTGGATGATCAATTAGGTTATTTTCGTCCTCCCTAGGCTTCTTCTTGTCCAATTAGGGTTTTTAACTAATCTTGTGCATCCAATAAGTTCATTTGTGTCATTCGATGATCAATTAGGTCATTTTCGTCCTCCCTAGGCATATTCTTGTCCAATTAGGGTTTTTAACCAATCTTGTGCATCCAATAGGTGTGTTTGTGTCATTGGATGATCAATTAGGTCATTTTCGTCCTCCCTAGGCTTATTCTTGTCCAATTAGGGTTTTTAACCGATCTTGTGCATCCAATAGGTGTGTTTGTGTCATTGGATGATCAATTAGGTTATTTTCGTTCTCCCTAGGCTTATTCTTGTCCAATTAGGGTTTTCAACTAATCTTGTGCATCCAATAAGTTCATTTGTGTCATTGGATGATCAATTAGGTCATTTTCGTCCTCCCTAGGCATATTCTTGTCCAATTAGGGTTTTTAACCAATCTTGTGCATCCAATAGGTGTGTTTGTGTCATTGGATGATCAATTAGGTCATTTTCGTCCTCCCTAGGCTTATTCTTGTCCAATTAGGGTTTTTAACCAATCTTGTGCATCCATCCAATAAGTTCATTTGTGTCATTGGATTAACATTTAGGTCATTTTCGTCCTCCCTAGGCATATTCTTGTCCAATTAGAGTTTTAGACCAATCTTGTGCATCCAATAGGTGTGTTTGTGTCATTGGATGATCAATTAGGTTATTTTCGTCCTCCCTAGGCTTATTCTTGTCCAATTAGGGTTTTTAACTAATCTTGTGCATCCAATAAGTTCATTTGTGTCATTGGACGATCAATTAGGTCATTTTCGTCCTCTCTAGGCATATTCTTGTCCAATTAGGGTTTTTAACCAATCTTGTGCATCCAATAGGTGTGTTTGTGTCATTGGATGATCAATTAGGTCATTTTCGTCCTCCCTAGGCTTATTCTTGTCCAATTAGGGTTTTTAACCGATCTTGTGCATCCAATAGGTGTGTTTGTGTCATTGGATGATCAATTAGGTCATTTTCGTCCTCCATAGGCATATTCTTGTCCAATTAGGGTTTTTAACCAATCTTGTGCATCCAATAGGTCTGTTTGTGTCATTGGATGATCAATTAGGTCATTTTCGTCCTCCCTAGGCTTATTCTTGTCCAATTAGGGTTTTTAACCAATCTTGTGCATCCAATAGGTGTGTTTGTGTCATTGGATGATCAATTAGGTCATTTTCGTCCTCCCTAGGCTTATTCTTGTCCAATTAGGGTTTTTAACCAATCTTGTGCATCCAATAAGTTGAGTTGTGTCATTGGATTAACATTTAGGTCATTTTCGTTCTCCCTAGGCTTATTCTTTTCCAATTAGGGTTTTTAACCAATCTTGTGCATCCAATAAGTTCATTTGTGTTATTGGATTAACATTTAGGTCATATTCGTCTTCCCTAGGCATATTCTTGTCCAATTAGGGTTTTTAACCAATCTTGTGCATCCAATAGGTGTGTTTGTGTCATTGGATGATCAATTAGGTCATTTTCGTCCTCCCTAGGCATATTCTTGTCCAATTAGGGTTTTTAACCAATCTTGTGCATCCAATAGGTGTGTTTGTGTCATTGGATGATCAATTAGGTCATTTTCGTCCTACCTAGGCATATTCTTGTCCAGTTAGGGTTTTTAACCAATCTTGTGCATCCAATAGGTGTGTTTGTGTCATTGGATCATCAATTAGGTCATTTTCGTCCTCCCTAGGCTTATTCTAGTCCAATTCGGGTTTTTAACCAATCTTGTGCATCCAATAAGTTCATTAGTGTCATTGGATGATCAATTAGGTCATTTTCGTCCTCCCTATGCATGTTCTTGTCCAACTAGGGTTTTTAACCAATCTTGTGCATCCAATAGGTGTGTTTGTATTATTGGATGATCAATTAGGTCATTTTCGTCCTCCCTAGGCATATTCTTGTCCAATTAGGGTTTTTAACCAATCTTGTGCATCCAATAAGTTGGGTTGTGTCATTGAATTAATATTTAGGTCATTTTCGTCCTCCCTAGACATATTCTTGTCCAATTAGGGTTTTTAACCAATCTTGTGCATCCAATAGGTGTGTTTGTGTCATTGGATGATCAATTAGGTCATTTTCGTCCTCCCTAGGCTTATTCTTGTCCAATTAGGGTTTTTAACCAATCTTGTGCATCCAATAAGTTTGTTTGTGTCATTGAATTAATATTTAGGTCATTTTCGTCCTCCCTAGACATATTCTTGTCCAATTAGGGTTTTTAACGAATCTTGTGCATCCAATAGGTGTGTTTGTGTCATTGGATGATCAATTAGGTCATTATCGTCCTCCCTAGGCTTATTCTTGTCCAATTACAGTTTTTAACCAATCTTGTGCATCCAATAACTTTGTTTGTGTCATTGAATTAATATTTAGGTCATTTTCCTCCTCCCTAGGCATATTCTTTTCCAATTAGGGTTTTTAACCAATCTTGTGCATCCAATAGGTGTGTTTGTGTCATTGGATGATCAATTAGGTCATTTTCGTCCTCCCTAGGCTTATTCTTGTCCAATTAGGGTTTTTAACCAATCTTGTGCATCCAATAAGTTCATTTGTGTCGTTGGATTAACATTTAGGTCATTTTCGTCCTCCCTAGGCATATTTTTGTCCAATTAGGGTTTTTAACCAATCTTGTGCTTCCAATAGGTGTGTTTGTATCATTGGATGATCAATTAGGTCATTTTCGTCCTCCCTAGTCTTATTCTTGTCCAATTAGGGTTTTTAACCAATCTTGTGCATCCAATAATTTTGTTTATGTCATTGAATTAATATTTAGGTCATTTTCGTCCTCCCTAGGCATATTCTTGTCCAATTAGGGTTATTAATCAGTCTTGTGCATCCAATAGGTGTGTTTGTGTCATTGGATGATCAATTAGGACATTTTCGTCCCCCCAAGGCTTATTCTTGTCCAATTTGGGTTTTTAACCAATCTTGTGCATCCAATAAGTTCATTTGTGTCATTGGATTAACATTTAGGTGATTTTCGTCCTCCCTAGGCATATTCTTGTCCAATTAGGGTTTTTAACCAATCTTGTGCATCCAATAGGTGTGTTTGTGTCATTGGATGATCAATTAGGTCATTTTCGTCCTCCCTAGGCTTATTCTTGTCCAATTAGGGTTTTTAACCAATCTTGGGCATCCAATAAGTTCATTTGTGTCATTGGATGATCAATTAGGTCTTTTTCGTCCTCCCTAGGCAAATTCTTGTCCAACTAGGGTTTTTAACCAATCTTGTGCTTCCAATAGGTGTGTTTGTGTCATTGGATGATCCATTAGGTCATTTTCATCCTCACTAGGCTTATTCTTGTCCAATTAGGGTTTTTAACCAATCTTGTGCATCCAATAAGTTCATTTGTGTTATTGGATGATCAATTAGGTCATTTTCGTGCTCCCTAGACTTATTCTTGTCCAATTAGGGTTTTTAACCAATCTTGTGCATCCAATAACTTGGTTTGTGTCATTGAATTAATATTTAGGTCATTTTCGTCCTCCCTAGGCATATTCTTGTCCAATTAGGGTTTTTAACCAATCTTGTGCATCCAATAGGTGTGTTTGTGTCATTGGATGATCAATTAGGTCATTTTCGTCCTCCCTAGGCTTATTCTTGTCCAATTAGGGTTTTTAACCAATCTTGTGCATCCAATAACTTTGTTTGTGTCATTGAATTAATATTTAGGTCATTTTCGTCCTCCCTAGGCATATTCTTGTCCAATTAGGGTTTTTAACCAATCTTGTGCATCCAATAGGTGTGTTTGTGTCATTGGATGATCAATTAGGTCATTTTCGTTCCCCCTAGGCTTATTCTTGTCCAATTAGGGTTTTTCACCAATCTTGTGCATCCAATAACTTTGTTTGTGTCATTGAATTAATATTTAGGTCATTTTCGTCCTCCCTAGGCATATTCTTGTCCAATTAGGGTTTTTAACCAATCTTGTGCATCCAATAGGTGTGTTTGTGTCATTGGATGATCAATTAGGTCATTTTCGTCCTCCCTAGGCTTATTCTTGTCCAATTAGGGTTTTTAACCAATCTTGTGCATCCAATAACTTTGTTTGTGTCATTGAATTAATATTT
Organism: Cicer pinnatifidum; assembly: GCA_037974775.1. Lineage (NCBI taxonomy): Eukaryota > Viridiplantae > Streptophyta > Magnoliopsida > Fabales > Fabaceae > Cicer > Cicer pinnatifidum. The sequence continues at coordinate 60,912 of JBBPBR010000366.1, forward strand.
AGGTCATTTTCGTCCTCCCTAGGCATATTCTTGTCCAATTAGGGTTTTTAACCAATCTTGTGCATCCAATAGGTGTGTTTGTGTCATTGGATGATCAATTAGGTCATTTTCGTCCTCCCTAGGCTTATTCTTGTCCAATTAGGGTTTTTAACCAATCTTGTTCATCCAATAGGTGTGTTTGTGTCAATGGATGATCAATTAGGTCGTTTTCGTCGTCCCTAGGCTTATTCATGTCCAATTAGGGTTTTTAACCAATCTTGTGCATCCAATAGGTGTGTTTGTGTCATTGGATGATCAATTAGGTCATTTTCGTCCTACCTAGACTTATTCTTGTCAAATTAGGGTTTTTAATCAATCTTGTGCATCCAATAACTTTGTTTGTGTCATTGAATTAATATTTAGGTCATTTTCGTCCTCCCTAGGCATATTCTTGTCCAATTAGGGTTTTTAACCAATCTTGTGCATCCAATAGGTGTGTTTGTGTCATTGGATGATCAATTAGGTCATTTTCGTCCTCCCTAGGCTTATTCTTGTCCAATTAGGGTTTTTAACCAATCTTGTACATCTAATAAGTTCATTTGTGTCATTGGATTAACATTTAGGTCATTTTCGTCCTCCCTAGGCATATTCTTTTCCAATTAGGGTTTTTAATGAATCTTGTGCATCCAATAGGTGTGTTTGTGTCATTGGATGATCAATTAGGTCATTTACGTCCTCCCTAGGCTTATTCTTGTCCAATTAGGGTTTTTAACCAATCTTGTGCATCCAATAACTTTGTTTGTGTCATTGAATTAAGATTTAGGTCATTTTCGTCCTCTCTAGGCATATTCTTGTCCAATTAAGGTTTTTAACCAATCTTGTGCATCCAATAGGTGTGTTTGTGTCATTGGATGATCAATTAGGTCATTTTCGTCCTCCCTAGGCTTATTCTTGTCCAATTAGGGTTTTTAACCAATCTTGTACATCTAATAAGTTCATTTGTGTCATTGGATTAACATTTAGGTCATTTTCGTCCTCCCTAGGCATATTCTTGTCCAATTAGGGTTTTTAACCAATCTTGTGCATCCAATAGGTGTGTTTGTGTCATTGGATGATCAATTAGGTCATTTTCGTCCTCCCTAGGCATATTCTTGTCCAATTAGGGTTTTTAACGAATCTTGTGCATCCAATAGGTGTGTTTGTTTCATTGGATGATCAATTAGGTCATTTTCGTCCTCCCTAGGCTTATTCTTGTCCAATTATGGTTTTTAACCAATCTTGTGCATCCAATAGGTGTGTTTGTGTTATTGGATGATCAATTAGGTCATTTACGTCCTCCCTAGGCTTATTCTTGTCCAATTAGGGTTTTTAACCAATCTTGTGCATCCAATAACTTTGTTTGTGTCATTGAATGATCAATTAGGTCATTTTCGTCCTCCCTAGGCATATTCTTGTCCAATTAGGGTTTTTAACCAATCTTGTGCATCCAATAGGTGTGTTTGTGTCATTGGATGATCAATTAGGTGATTTTCGTCTTCCCAATGCATATTCTTGTCCAATTAGGGTTTTTAACCAATCTTGTGCATCCAATAACTTTGTTTGTGTCATTGAATTAATATTTAGGTCATTTTCGTCCTCCCTAGGCTTATTCTTATCCAATTAGGGTTTTTAACCAATCTTGTGCTTCCAATAAGTTGAGTTGTGTCATTGGATTAACATTTAGGTCATTTTCGTCCTCCCTAGGCTTATTCTTGTCCAATTAGGGTTTTTAACCAATCTTGTGCATCCAATACGTTCATTTGTGTCATTGGATTAACATTTAGGTCATTTTCGTCCTCCTTAGGCATATTCTTGTCCAATTAGGGTTTTAACTAATCATGTGCATCCAATAGGTGTGTTTGTTTCATTGGATGATCAATTAGGTCATTTTCGTCCTCCCTAGGCATATTCTTATCCAATTAGGGTTTTTAACCGATCTTGTGCATCCAATAGGTGTGTTTGTGTCATTGGATGATCAATTAGGTCATTTTCGTCCTCCCTAGGCATATTCTTGTCCAATTAGGGTTTTTAACAAATCTTGTGCATCCAATAGGTGTGTTTGTGTCATTGGATGATCAATTAGGTTATTTTCGTCCTCCCTAGTCATATTCTTGTCCAATTAAGGTTTTTAACTAATCTTGTGCATCCAATACGTTCATTTGTGTCATTGGATGATCAATTAGGTCATTTTCGTCCTCCCTAGGCATATTCTTGTCCAATTAGGGTTTTTAACCAATCTTGTGCATCCAATAGGTGTGTTTGTGTCATTGGATGATCAATTAGGTTCTTTTCGTCCTCCCTAGGCATATTCTTGTCCAATTAGGGTTTTTAAATAATCTTGTGCATCCAATACGTTCATTTGTGTCATTGGATGATCAATTAGGTCATTTACGTCCTCCCTAGGCTTATTCTTGTCCAATTAGGGTTTTTAACCAATCTTGTGCATCCAATAACTTTGTTTGTGTCATTGAATTAATATTTAGGTCATTTTCGTCCTCCCTAGGCATATTCTTGTCCAATTAGGATTTTTAAATAATCTTGTGCATCCAATACGTTCATTTGTGTCATTGGATGATCAATTAGGTCATTTTCGTCCTCCCTAGGCTTATTCTTGTCCAATTAGGGTTTTTAACCAATCTTGTACATCTAATAAGTTCATTTGTGTCATTGGATTAACATTTAGGTCATTTTTGTCCTCCCTAGGCATATTCTTGTCCAATTAGGGTTTTTAACCAATCTTGTGCATCCAATAGGTGTGTTTGTGTCATTGGATGATCAATTAGGTTATTTTCGTCCTCCCTAGGCATATTCTTGTCCAATTAGGGTTTTTAACTAATCTTGTGCATCCAAGACGTTCATTTGTGTCATTGGATGATCAATTAGGTCATTTTCGTCCTCCCTAGGCATATTCTTGTCCAATTAGGGTTTTTAACCAATGTTGTGCATCCAATAGGTGTGTTTGTCTCATTGGATGATCTATTAGGTCATTTTTGTCCTCCCTAGGCTTATTCTTGTCCAATTAGGGTTTTTAACCGATCTTGTGCATCCAATAGGTGTGTTTGTGTCATTGGATGATCAATTAGGTCATTTTCGTCCTCCCTAGGCATATTCTTGTCCAATTAGGGTTTTTAACCAATCTGGTGCATCCAATAGGTGTGTTTGTGTCATTGGATGATCAATTAGGTCATTTTCGTCCTCCCTAGGCTTATTCTTGTCCAATTACGGTTTTTAACCAATCTTGTGCATCCAATAGGTGTGTTTGTGTCATTGGATGATCAATTAGGTCATTTTTGTCCTCCCTAGGCTTATTCTTGTCCAATTAGGGTTTTTAACCAATCTTGTGTATCCAATAAGTTTGTTTTTGTCATTGAATTAATATTTAGGTCATTTTCGTCCTCCCTAGGCATATTCTTGTCCAATTAGGGTTTTTAACCAATCTTGTGCATCCAATAGGTGTGTTTGTGTCATTGGATGATCAATTAGGTCATTTTCGTCCTCCCTAGGCTTATTCTTGTCCAATTAGGGTTTTTAACCAATCTTGTGCATCCAATAGGTGTGTTTGTGTCATTGGATGATCAATTAGGTCATTTTCGTCCTCCCTAGGCTTATTGTTGTCCAATTAGGGTTTTTAACCAATCTTGTGCATCCAATAAGTTGAGTTGTGTCATTGGATTAGCATTTAGGTCATTTTCGTCCTCCCTAGGCTTATTCTTGTCCAATTAGGATTTTTAACCAATCTTGTGCATCCAATAAGTGTGTTTGTGTCATTGGATGATCAATTAGGTCATTTTCGTCCTCCCTAGGCATATTCTTGTCCAATTAGGGTTTTTAACCAATCTTGTGCATCCAATAGGTGTGTTTGTGTCATTGGATGATCAATTAGGTCATTTTCGTCCTCCCTAGGCTTATTCTTGTCCAATTAGGGTTTTTAACCAATCTTGTACATCTAATAAGTTCATTTGTGTCATTGGATTAACATTTAGGTCATTTTCGTCCTCCTTAGGCATATTCTTGTCCAATTAGGGTTTTTAACCCATCTTGTGCATCCAATAGGTGTATTTGTGTCATTGGATGATCAATTAGGTCATTTTCGTCCTCCCTAGGCATTTTTTGGTCCAATTAGGGTTTTTAACCAATCTTGTGCATCCAATAGGTGTGTTTGTGTCATTGGATGATCAATTAGGTCATTTTCGTCCTCCCTAGGCATATTCTTGTCCAATTAGGGTTTTTAACCAATCTTGTGCATCCAATAGGTGTGTTTGTGTCATTGGATGATCAATTAGGTCATTTTCGTCCTCCCTAGGCTTATTCTTATCCAATTAGGGTTTTTAACCAATCTTGTGCTTCCAATAAGTTGAGTTGTGTCATTGGATTAACATTTAGGTCATTTTCGTCCTCCCTAGGCTTATTCTTGTCCAATTAGGGTTTTTAACCAATCTTGTGCATCCAATACGTTCATTTGTGTCATTGGATTAATATTTAGGTCATTTTCGTTCTCCTTAGGCTTATTCCTGTCCAATTAGAATTTTAGACCAATCTTGTGCATCCAATAGGTGTGTTTGTGTCATTGGATGATCAATTAGGTTATTTTCGTCCTCCCTAGGCTTATTCTTGTCCAGTTAGGGTTTTTAACTAATCTTGTGCATCCAATAAGTTCATTTGTGTCATTCGAAGATCAATTAGGTCATTTTCGTCCTCCCTAGGCATATTCTTGTCCAATTAGGGTTTTTAATGAATCTTGTGCATCCAATAGGTGTGTTTGTGTCATTGGATGATCAATTAGGTCATTTTCGTCCTCCCTAGGCTTATTCTTGTCCAATTAGGATTTTTAACCGATCTTGTGCATCCACTAGGTGTGTTTGTGTCATTGGATGATCAATTAGGTCATTTTCGTCCTCCCTAGGCATATTCTTGTCCAATTAGGGTTTTTAACCAATCTTGTGCATCCAATAGGTGTGTTTGTGTCATTGGATGATCAATTAGGTTATTTTCGTCCTCCCTAGGCATATTCTTGTCCAATTAGGGTTTTTAACCAATCTTGTGCATCCAATACGTTCATTTGTGTCATTGGATGATCAATTAGGTCATTATCGTCCTCCCTAGGCATATTCTTGTCCAATTAGGGTTTTAAACCAATCTTGTGCATCCAATAAGTTGAGTTGTGTCATTGGATTAACATTTAGGTCATTTTCGTTCTCCCTACGCTTATTCTTGTCCAATTAGGGTTTTTAACCAATCTTGTGCATCCAATAGGTGTGTTTGTGTCATTGGATGATCAATTAGGTCATTTTTGTACTCCCTAGGCATATTCTTGTCCAATTAGGGTTTTTAACCAATCTTGTGCATCCAATAGGTGTGTTTGTGTCATTGGATGATCAATTAGGTCATTTTCGTCCTCCCTAAACATATTCTTGTCCAATTAGGGTTTTTAACCAATCTTGTGCATCAAATAGGTGTGTTTGTGTCATTGGATGATCAATTAGGTCATTTTCGTCCTCCCTAGGCATATTCTTGTCCAATTAGGGTTTTTAACCAATCTTGTGCATCCAATAGGTGTGTTTGTGTCATTGGATGATCAATTAGGTCATTTTCGTCCTCCCTATGCATATTCTTGTCCAATTAGGGTTTTTAACGAATCTTGTGCATCCAATAGGTGTGTTTGTGTCATTGGATGATCAATTATGTCATTTTCGTCCTCCCTAGGCATATTCTTGTCCAATTAGGGTTTTTAACCAATCTTGTGCATCCAATAGGTGTGTTTGTGTCATTGGATGATCAATTAGGTCATTTTCGTCCTCCCTAGGCTTATTCTTGTCCAATTAGGGTTTTTAACCAATTTTGTGCATCCAGTAAGTGTGTTTGTGTCATTGGATGATCAATTATGTCATTTTCGTCCACCCTAGGCATATTCTTGTCCAATTAGGGTTTTTAACCAATCTTGTGCATCCAATAGGTGTGTTTGTGTCGTTGGATGATCAATTATGTCATTTTCGTCCTCCCTAGGCATATTCTTGTCCAATTAGGGTTTTTAACCAATCTTGTGCATCCAATAGGTGTGTTTGTGTCATTGGATGATCAATTATGTCATTTTCGTCCTCCCTAGGCTTATTCTTGTCCAATTAGGGTTTTTAACCAATCTTGTGCATCCAATAAGTTTGTTTATGTCATTGAATTAATATTTAGGTCATTTTAGTCCTCCCTAGGCATATTCTTGTCCAATTAGGGTTTTTAACCAATCTTGTGCATCCAATAGGTGTGTTTGTGTCATTGGATGATCAATTAGGTCATTTTCGTCCTCCCTAGGCTTATTCTTGTCCAATTAGGGTTTTTAACCAATCTTGTGCATCCAATAGGTGTGTTTGTGTCATTGGGTGATCAATTAGGTCATTTTCGTCCTCCCTAGGCATATTCTTGTCCAATTAGGGTTCTTAACCAATCTTGTGCATCCAATAGGTGTGTTTTTGTCATTGGATGATCAATTAGGTCATTTTTGTCCTCCCTAGGTTTATTCTTGTCCAATTAGGGTTTTTAACCAATATTTTGCATCCAATAAGCTCAATTGTGTCATTGGATTAACATTTAGATCATTTTCGTCCTCCCTAGACATATTCGTGTCCAATTAGGGTTTTTAACCAATCTTGTGCTTCCAATAGATGTGTTTGTGTCATTGGATGATCAATTAGGCCATTTTCGTCCTCCCGAGGCTTATTCATGTCCAATTTGGGTTTTTAACCAATGTTGTGCATCCAATAAGTTCGTTTTTGTCATTGAATTAACATTTAGGTCATATTTGTCCTCCCTAGGCATATTCTTGTCCAAGTAGGGTTTTTAACCAATCTTGTGCATCCAATAGGTGTGTTTGTGTCATTGGATGATCAATTAGGTCATTTTCGTCCTCCCTAGGCTTATTCGTGTCCAATTAGGGTTTTTAACTAATCCTTTGCATCCAATAAGTTCATTTGTGTCATTGGATGATCAATTAGGTCATTTTCGTCCTTCCTAGGCATATTCTTGTCCAATTAGGGTTTTTAACCAATCTTGTGCATCCAATAGGTGTGTTTGTGTCATTGGATGATCAATTAGGTCATTTTCGTCCTCCCTAGGCTTATTCTTGTCCAATTAGGGTTTTTAACCGATATTGTGCAACCAATAGGTGTGTTTGTGTCATTGGATAATCAATTAGGTCATTTTCGCCCTCCCTAGGCTTATCCTTGTCCAATTAGGGTTTTTAATCAATCTTGTGCATCCAATAAGTTCATTTGTGTCATTGGATTAACATTTAGGTCATTTTCGTCCTCCCTAGGCATATTCTTGTCCAATTAGGGTTTTTAACCAATCTTGTGCTTCCAATAGGTGTGTTTGTGTCATTGGATGATAACTTAGGTCATTTTCGTCCTCACTAGGCTTATTCTTGTCCAATTAGGGTTTTTAACCAATCTTGTGCATCCAATAGGTGTGTTTGTGTCATTGGATGATCAATTAGGTCATTTTCGTCCTCCCTAGGCTTATTCTTGTCCAATTAGGGTTTTTAACAAATCATGTGCATCCAATAAGTTCATTTGTGTCATTGGATGATCAATTAAGTCATTTTCATCCTCCCTAGGCATATTCTTGTCCAACTAGGGTTTTAAACCATTCTTGTGCATCCAATAGGTGTGTTTATGTCATTGGATGATCAATTAGGTCATTTTCGTCCTCCCTAGGCTTATTCTTGTCCAATTAGGGTTTTTAACCAATCTTGTGCATCCAATAGGTGTGTTTGTGTCATTGGATGATCAATTAGGTCGTTTTCGTCCTCCCTAGTCTTATTCTTGTCCAATTAGGGTTTTTAACCAATCTTGTGCATCCAATAGGTGTGTTTGTGTCATTGGATGATCAATTAGGTCATTTTCGTCCTCCCTAGGCTTATTCTTGTCCAATTAGGGTTTTTAACCAATCTTGTGCATCTGATAAGTTTGTTTGTGTCATTAAATTAATATTGAGGTCATTTTCTTCCTCCCTAGGCATATTCTTTTCCAATTAGGGTTTTTAACCAATCTTGTGCATCCAATAAGTTGAGTTGTGTCATTGGATTAACATTTAGGTCATTTTCGTCGTCCCTGGGCTTATTCTTGTCCAATTAAGGTTTTTAATCAATCTTGTGCATCCAATAGGTGTGTTTGTGTCATTGGATGATCAATTAGGTCATTTTCGTCCTCCCTAGGCATATTCTTGTCCAATTAGGGTTTTTAACCAATCTTGTGCATCCAATAGGTGTGTTTGTGTCATTGGATGATCAATTAGGTCATTTTCGTCCTCCCTAGGCTTATTCTTGTCCAATTAGGGTTTTTAACCAATCTTGTCCATCCAATAGGTGTGTTTGTGTCATTGGATGATCAATTAGGTCATTTTCGTCCTCCCTAGACTTATTCTTGTCAAATTAGGGTTTTTAACCAATCTTGTGCATCCAATAACTTTGTTTGTGTCATTGAATTAATATTTATGTCATTTTCGTCCTCCCTAGGCATATTCTTGTCCAATTAGGGTTTTTAACCAATCTTGTGCATCCAATAGGTGTGTTTGTGTCATTGGATGATCAATTAGGTCATTTTCGTCCTCCCTAGGCTTATTCTTGTCCAATTAGGGTTTTTAACGAATCTTGTGCATCCAATAGGTGTGTTTGTGTCATTGGATGATCAATTAGGTCATTTTCGTCCTCCGTAGGCATATTCTTGTCCAATTAGGGTTTTTAACCAATCTTGTGCATCCAATAGGTGTGTTTGTGTCATTGGATGATCAATTAGGTTATTTTCGTCCTCCCTAGGCATATTCTTGTCCAATTAGGGTTTTTAACTAATCTTGTGCATCCAATACGTTCATTTGTGTCATTGGATGATCAATTAGGTCATTTTCGTCCTCCCTAGGTATATTCTTGTCCAATTAGAGTTTTTAACCAATCTTGTGCATCCAATAGGTGTGTTTGTGTCATTGGATGATCAATTAGGTTATTTTCGTCCTCCCTAGGCATATTCTTGTCCAATTAGGGTTTTTAACTAATCTTGTGCATCCAATACGTTCATTTGTGTCATTGGATGATCAATTAGGTCATTTACGTCCTCCCTAGGCTTATTCTTGTCCAATTAGGGTTTTTAACCAATCATGTGCATCCAATAACTTTGTTTGTGTCATTGAATTAATATTTAGGTCATTTTCGTCCTCCCTAGGCATATTCTTGTCCAATTAGGGTTTTTAACCAATCTTGTGCATCCAATAGGTGTGTTTGTGTCATTGGATGATCAATTAGGTCATTTTCGTCCTCCCTAGGCTTATTCTTGTCCAATTAGGGTTTTTAACCAATCTTGTGCATCCAATAAGTTGAGTTGTGTCATTGGATTAACATTTAGGTCATTTTCGTTCTCCCTAGGATTATTCTTGTCCAATTTGGGTTTTTAACAAATCTTGTGCATCCAATAAGTTCATTTGAGTTATTGGATTAACATTTAGGTCATATTCGTCCTCCCTAGGCATATTCTTGTCAAATTAGGGTTTTTAACCAATCTTGTGCATCCAATAGGTGTGTTTGTGTCATTGGATGATCAATTAGGTCATTTTCGTCCTCCCTAGGCATATTCTTGTCAAGTTAGGGTTTTTAACCAATCTTGTGCATCCAATAGGTGTGTTTGTGTCATTGGATGATCAATTAGGTCATTTTCGTCCTCCCTAGGCATATTCTTGTCCAATTAGGGTTTTTAACCAATCTTGTGCATCCAATAGGTGTGTTTGTGTCATTGGATGATCAATTAGGTCATTTTCGTCATCCCTAGACTAATTCTTGTCCAATTAGGGTTTTTAACAAATCTTATGCATCCAATAACTTTGTTTGTGTCATTGAATTAATATTTAGGTCATTTTCGTCCTCCCTAGGCATATTCTTGTCCAATGAGGGTTTTTAACCAATCTTGTGCATCCAATAGGTGCATTTGTGTCATTGGATGATCAATTAGGTCATTTTCGTCCTCACTAGGCTTATTCTTGTCCAATTAGGGTTTTTAACCAATCTTGTGCATCCAATAGGTGTGTTTGTGTCATTGGATGATCAATTAGGTCATTTTCGTCCTCCCTAGGCATATTCTTGTCCAAGTAGGGTTTTTAACCATTCTTGTGATTCCAATAGGTGTGTTAGTGTCATTGGATGATCAATTAGGTCATTTTCGACCTCACTAGGCTTATTCTTGTCCAATTAGGGTTTTTAACCAATCTTGTGCATCCAATAGGTGTGTTTGTGTCATTGGATGATCAATTAGGTCATTTTCGTCTTCCCTAGGCTTATTCTTGTCCAATTAGGGTTTTTAACCAATCTTGTGCATCCAATAACTTTGTTTGTGTTATTGAATTAATATTTAGGTCATTTTTGTCCTCCCTAGGCATATTCTTGTCCAATTAGGGTTTTTAACCAATCTTGTGCATGCAATAGGTGTGTTTGTGTCATTGGATGATCAATTAGGTCATTTTCGTCCTCCCTAGGCTTATTCTTGTCCAATTAGGGTTCTTAACCAATCTTGTGCATCCAATAAGTTCATTTGTGTCATTGGATTAACAATTAGGTCATTTTCGTCCTCCCTAGACATATTCTTGTCCAGTTAGGGTTCTTAACCAATCTTGTGCTTCGAATAGGTGTGTTTGTGTCATTGGATGATCAATTAGGTCATTTTCGTTCTCCCTAGGCTTATTCTTGTCGAATTAGGGTTTTTAACCAATCTTGTGCATCCAATAAGTTCATTTGTGTTATTGGATTAACATTTAGGTCATATTCGTCCTCCCAAGGCATATTCTTGTCCAATTAGGGTTTTTAACCAAACTTTTGCACCCAATAGGTGTGTTTGTGTCATTCGATGATCAATTAGGTCATTTACGTCCTCCCTAGGCATATTCTTGTCCAATTAGGGTTTTTAACCAATCTTGTGCATCCAATAGGTGTGTTTGTGTCATTGGATGATCAATTAGGTCATTTTCGTCCTCCCTAGGCTTATTCTTGTCCAATTAGGGTTTTTAACCAATCTTGTGCATCCAATAAGTTCATTTGTGTCATTGGATGATCAATTAGGTCATTTTCGTCCTCCCTAGGCTTATTCTTGTCCAATTAGGGTTTTTGACCAATCTTGTGCATCCAATAACTTTGTTTGTGTCATTGAATTAATATTTAGGTCATTTTCCTCCTCCCTAGGCATATTCTTGTCCAATTAGGGTTTTTAACCAATCTTGTGCATCCAATAGGTGTGTTTGTGTCATTGGATGATCAATTAGGTCATTTTTGTCCTCCCTATGCTTATTCTTGTCCAATTAGGGTTTTTAACCAATCTTGTGCATCCAATAGGTGTGTTTGTGTCATTGGATTAACATTTAAGTCATTTTCGTCCTCCCTAGGCATATTCTTGCCCAATTAGGGTTTTTAACCAATCTTGTGCATCCAATAGGTATGTTTGTATCATTGGATGATTAATTAGGTCATTTTCGTCCTCCCTAGGCTTATTCTTGTCCAATTAGGGTTTTTAACCAATCTTGTGCATCCAATATGTTTGTTTGTGTCATTGAATTAATATTTAGGTCATTTTTGTCCTCCCTAGGCATCATCTTTTCCAATTAGGGTTTTTAACCAATCTTTTGCATCCAATAGGTGTGTTTGTGTCATTGGATGATCAATTAGGTCATTTTCGTCCTCCTTAAGCTTATTCTTGTCCAATTAAGGTTTTTCACCAATCTTGTGCATCCAATAACTTTGTTTGTTTCATTGAATTAATATTTAGGTGATTTTCGTCCTCCCTAGGCATATTCTTGTCCAATTAGGGTTTTTAACCAATCTTGTGCATCCAATAGGTGTGTTTGTGTCATTGGATGATCAATTAGGTCATTTTCGTCCTCCCTAGGCTTATTCTTGTCCAATTAGGGTTTTTAACCAATCTTGTGCATCCAATAAGTTTGTTTATGTCATTGAATTAATATTTAGGTCATTTTCGTCCTCCCTAGGCATATTCTTGTCCAATTAGGGTTTTTAACCAATCTTGTGCATCCAATAGGTGTGTTTGTGTCATTGGATGATCAATTTGGTCATTTTCGTCCTCCCTAGGCATATTCTTGTCCAATTAGGGTTTTTAACCAATCTTGTGCATCCAATAACTTTGTTTATGTCATTGAATTAATATTTAGGTCATTTTCGTCCTCCCTAGGCATATTCTTGTCCAATTAGGGTTTTTAACCAATCTTGTGCATCCAATAGGTGTGTTTGTGTCATTGGATGATCAATTAGGTCATTTTCGTCCTCCCTAGGCTTATTCTTGTCCAATTAGGGTTTTTAACCAATCTTGTGCATCCAATAAGTTTGTTTGTTTCATTGAATTAATATTTAGGACATTTTCGTCCTCCCTAGGCATATTCTTGTCCAATTAGGGTTTTTAACCAATCTTGTGCATCCAATAGGTGTGTTTGTGTCATTGGATGATCAATTAGGTCATTTTCGTCCTCCCTAGGCTTATTCTTGTCCAATTATGGTTTTTAACCAATCTTGTACATCTAATAAGTTCATTTGTGTCATTGGATTAACATTTAGGTCATTTTCGTCCTCCCTAGGCATATTCTTGTCCAATTAGGGTTTTTAACCAATCTTGTGCATCCAATAGGTGTGTTTGTGTCATTGGATGATCAATTAGGTCATTTTCGTCCTCCCTAGGCTTATTCTTGTCCAATTAGGGTTTTTAACCAATCTTGTGCATCCAATAAGTTCATTTGTGTCATTGGATTTACATTGAGGTCATTTTCGTCCTCCCTAGGCATATTCTTGTCCAATTAGGGTTTTTAACCAATCTTGTGCATCCAATAGGTGTGTTTGTGTCATTGGATGATCAATTAGGTCATTTTCGTCCTCCCTAGGCTTATTCTTGTCCAATTAGGGTTTTTAACCAATCTTGTGCATCCGATAAGTTTATTTGTGTCATTGAATTAATATTTAGGTCATTTTTGTCCTCCCTAGGCATATTCTTGTCCAATTAGGGTTTTTAACCAATCTTGTGCATCCAATAGGTGTGTTTGTGTCATTGGATGATCAATTAGGTCATTTTCGTCCTCCCTAGGCATATTCTTGTCCAATTAGGGTTTTTAACCAATCTTGTGCATCCAATAGGTGTGTTTGTGTCATTGGATGATCAATTAGGTCATTTTCGTCCTCCCTAGGCTTATTCTTGTCCAATTAGGGTTTTTAACGAATCTTGTGCATCCAATTGGTGTGTTTGTGTCATTGGATGATCAATTAGGTCATTTTCGTCCACCCTAGGCTTATTCTTGTCCAATTAGGGTTTTTAACCAATCTTGTGCATCCAATAAGTTGAGTTGTGTCATTGGATTAACATTTAGGTCATTTTCGTCCTCCCTAGGCGTATTCTTGTCCAATTAGGGTTTTTAACCAATCTTGTGCATCCAATAGGTGTGTTTGTGTCATTGGATGATCAATTAGGTCATTTTCGTCCTCCCTAGGCTTATTCTTTTCCAATTAGGGTTTTTAACCAATCTTGTGCTTCCAATAAGTTGAGTTGTGTCATTGGATTAACATTTAGGTCATTTTCGTCCTCCCTAGGCTTATTCTTGTCCAATTAGGGTTTTTAACCAATCTTGTGCATCCAATACGTTCATTTGTGTCATTGGATTAACATTTAGGTCATTTTCGTCCTCCTTAGGCATATTCTTGTCCAATTAGAGTTTTAGACCAATGTTGTGCATCCAATAGGTGTGTTTGTGTCATTGGATGATCAATTAGGTTATTTTCGTCCTCCCTAGGCTTCTTCTTGTCCAATTAGGGTTTTTAACTAATCTTGTGCATCCAATAAGTTCATTTGTGTCATTCGAAGATCAATTAGGTCATTTTCGTCCTCCCTAGGCATATTCTTGTCCAATTAGGGTTTTTAACCAATCTTGTGCATCCAATAGGTGTGTTTGTGTCATTGGATGATCAATTAGGTCATTTTCGTCCTCCCTAGGCTTATTCTTGTCCAATTAGGGTTTTTAACCAATCTTGTGCATCCATGAAGTTGAGTTGTGTCATTGGATTAACATTTAGGTCATTCTCGTCCACCCTAGGCATATTCTTGTCCAATTAGGGTTTTTAACCAATCTTGTGCATCCAATAAGTTCATTTGTGTCATTGGATGATCAATTAGGTCATTTTCGTCCTCCCTAGGCATATTCTTGTCCAATTAGGGTTTTTAACCAATCTTGTACATCTAATAAGTTCATTTGTGTCATTGGATTAACATTTAGGTCATTTTCGTCCTCCCTAGGCATATTCTTGTCCAATTAGGGTTTTTAACCAATCTTGTGCATCCAATAGGTGTGTTTGTGTCATTGGATGATCAATTAGGTCATTTTCGTCCTCCCTAGGCTTATTCTTGTCCAATTAGGGTTTTTAACCAATCTTGTACATCTAATAAGTTCATTTGTGTCATTAGATTAACATTTAGGTCATTTTCGTCCTCCCTAGGCATATTCTTGTCCAATTAGGGTTTTTAACCAATCTTGTGCATCCAATAGGTGTGTTTGTGTCATTGGATGATCAATTAGGTCATTTTCGTCCTCCCTAGGCATATTCTTGTCCAATTAGGGTTTTTAACGAATCTTGTGCATCCAATAGGTGTGTTAGTTTCATTGGATGATCAATTAGGTCATTTTCGTCCTCCCTAGGCTTATTCTTGTCCAATTAGGGTTTTTAACCAATCTTGTGCATCCAATAGGTGTGTTTGTGTTATTGGATAATCAATTAGGTCATTTACGTCCTCCCTAGGCTTATTCTTGTCCAATTAGGGTTTTTAACCAATCTTGTGCATCCAATAACTTTGTTTGTGTCATTGAATTAATATTTAGGTCATTTTCGTCCTCCCTAGGCTTATTCTTATCCAATTAGGGTTTTTAACCAATCTTGTGCTTCCAATAAGTTGAGTTGTGTCATTGGATTAACATTTAGGTCATTTTCGTCCTCCCTAGGCTTATTCTTGTCCAATTAGGGTTTTTAACCAATCTTGTGCATCCAATACGTTCATTTGTGTCATTGGATTAACATTTAGGTCATTTTCGTCCTCCTTAGGCATATTCTTGTCCAATTAGGGTTTTAACTAATCTTGTGCATCCAATAGGTGTGTTTGTTTCATTGGATGATCAATTAGGTCATTTTCGTCCTCCCTAGGCATATTCTTATCCAATTAGGGTTTTTAACCGATCTTGTGCATCCAATAGGTGTGTTTGTGTCATTGGATGATCAATTAGGTCATTTTCGTCCTCCCTAGGCATATTCTTGTCCAATTAGGGTTTTTAACAAATCTTGTGCATCCAATAGGTGTGTTTGTGTCATTGGATGATCAATTAGGTTATTTTCGTCCTCCCTAGTCATATTCTTGTCCAATTAGGGTTTTTAACTAATTTGTGCATCCAATACGTTCATTTGTGTCATTGGATGATCAATTAGGTCATTTTCGTCCTCCCTAGGCATATTCTTGTCCAATTAGGGTTTTTAACCAATCTTGTGCATCCAATAGGTGTGTTTGTGTCATTGGATGATCAATTAGGTTATTTTCGTCCTCCCTAGGCAAATTCTTGTCCAATTAGGGTTTTTAAATAATCTTGTGCATCCAATACGTTCATTTGTGTCATTGGATGATCAATTAGGTCATTTACGTCCTCCCTAGGCTTATTCTTGTCCAATTAGGGTTTTTAACCAATCTTGTGCATCCAATAACTTTGTTTGTGTCATTGAATTAATATTTAGGTCATTTTCG